>JAUEKX010413635.1:0-17200 GCA_031834005.1 Dendronotus venustus
CTCTCTCTCTCTCTCTCTCTCTCTCTCTCTCTCTCTCTCTCTCTCTCTCTCTCTCTCTCTCTCTCTCTCTCTTGCACACACACACACACACTCACACACACACACATTTACTCAATATGACACACACACACACACTCACACACACACATTTACTCAATATGACACACACATCACGTATATTATGAAATACATTTCATTTTAGCCTAAAATGAAATGTTAGGGATTGATATGAATAGTCAAAGATCAGGTGCTGCAGTGATGTTATGACATCGATATAGCTGGGAAATAAGAGGGTAAGAAGCTGGGTAAAAACTGAGATAAGCACCTGTGTCTTTTACACTGACATGTGGCTAGTTGCCACCCTGCCTAACCACTGTTTCACCGCTATACATTCAGTTTATCTCTGTCTGGTAGAAGGTAGGAGTTAGCTTTAGTTGTATTAGGCCTACCTGTAAGTGTGTTTATAAAATCCAATATATCATACCCCTTTTTATTTCTGGCTTTCTAGAAGAAACATTTCTCTTTAATTTCAATTTTCTATATTTATCCTTAGTTTTTTTTATAACTATTTCACTATTGGGTGTAGTGTGCCATTGTTGGTTGTTCCTTTTCACCTGCTTTAACTTCATAAACTGTCATCTCACTTTTACTGAGTACTTACTGTTTGTTGTATCTAATGCTCTATAAGGCTAAGTACGTAATGTCTACTTCAATATTCACCTTTTTATTATTTGTATTCTTATTGCCTCCTTTCTTCTTGCTCCACTTATTTAGTTATATCATCTTACTTATTTCCAACACATTTGACTGAACAATATATTATGTTTCTATATAAAATCGGATATAAAACTATAATAGATAAACTCTTCACATTGTCTATCAACAAGCAAAACAAGACATTTTCAGCAAAAATTTAAACAATCAAAATAGTATAGTTCAGCAAATTTCATGAAAAACAAAAATCTACAGTTGTTTTTTGACACTCGATAATAATTACTTATAATACAAATGTATAAGAACACCAACGCCGAGAGTAAACAATTCAAACGGCTGCTTGAAGCTGTAGAGTAAATCAATTTGTTACCGTCTCATTGCTTACAGAAGCCATTTTCAATGCTAAAAGTGGAAACTTGATTCGTGATTCAATTTAATTATGCAATCGGTTGTGAAGTGACTTCTGGTGAAAAGTTTTTAAAATGAAAAAATTTGTAGCAGTGTTGGCACACTAACGTGGTATAAGGCAAAGGATGACAAAGCAGAACAGAAAGTTTAAAGCTATCCTCGCAAACCACCCCTCTTTATCCTTACTATTGATAAAGACAATTTCAGCAATTATTTCAATTTATCCGAGCCAGTTATTTATTTCCCTTATTTTCAAAGAAAGCAAGAACGAAAACGATGTGACTGAAAACTGTGGTCTATTCACTTAAGAGTGAGTTGTAAGGATATTTATGGTAGCTTAGTTTTTAAAAAGATATGATAGGTTATGTCATCATCACAATTTGTTCATATTAACAAAGTTTAAGAAAATCATGGAAATAGCCTTTTATTGATTTCATCGTGGTTATGCAAAAACGTATTTTTGATAACTTCATTTGCCTCAAAAATATAAGTTATTATTAACTTTCAGTTAGTTTCATATGTTGGCAATGTTTATGATTATTTCCTCATGTGTTTTTATCAAAGGTTCATTCATGGATATGGAACTTGAAAGCATTTCAAGTTTTGGCTGCCTACAAACCGTTGAGAGTGTTGTCAAGCAATCTGAAGCCACCATATTTCAATGATATCGTGTCAACATCAGTGGGATAGAGAATACAATGACATTTTAGCCACGTGTGTAGAGATTGTGTTATTTTGTAGCAATTCCAAAAGTATTTGAATTTTGCTGCGGGTTTGTTTAATTTGAAGACAATGGATTCCGCTGCAATGAAGACCTGGAAGAAGTAGTGTTGATGTTAAAACCATTCCCCTGTCTCTAGTACTTGTGCCGTTTATCAGTCTAGTCGTATTTTTTACACATTCATTCCAATTTTCCTTGTCATTCTACATCATTCCACTTTTGTCTTGAGCTTTTGCTCACTTTACCTGTTAAACATCTAATCTAGTCATTCCGTCTCACATTTTTATGTGTAGAACATTCTTTACCTGCCAGTAAAAATTTGTTGAATCTTGAATTTCAAAGTATTATGTGCAACAAATTCTCCATTTATACACAAAAAATACTCAGTTTGGAGTTATAGTGTAATAAGTTCTTGATCATAAGTTATAAAAAGAGGAATTCTATGTGTCCTTATATCATATGCAATGGCTGACACATTGATGATAAGAGAAAGCACAAGTATGATTCCCAACATTGACAATACCCCTTCACCAATCAGTTCCAGTCCTGTTAACGGAGATAATAACGCAAATGAAAATGGAAGTGCCTCTAATGCTGCTTTGGTCAAAAAGTTCAAAGGGGAAAAAATCAACTGTGGTGACCTTCGCAAATACCTGTACGCATTTGAAATCTATCGACAAGCAAGCATGCTTCGAAAAGGAAGGGAAGTTCACAAGATCTACGTAGATGTTCACAAAGGTGTCAACTTTCTAGATGATAGGTTTTCACTAACAGAGTTTGGGAAGATGGTGTTGGACAATGGAAGCGTGAGAGCAGGACGAGCTCGTAATGTCCGTCAAATCGTTGTTGCAAGAGAGACCCTCTATTGCAGTGGAACTGGAGGATGCAAACGAGCCTGTGGAGGATATGGATCTTGTATTTCTGGTGAGTATTGGTGATGAGAGAAAAAGTTTGTTGCAATGCTGCAATTATTTGATTTGTCCCGTGTTTTTTATCATTATCATTAATTATAGACCAAGAAGAAGAACAAACTTTACTTTCTTTATCCTGTCAGATATTTGTTAGAAATGGACCAGAATATAAATGTATAATTGATTACCATTAACAACAATTTTAACCATAGTGACTCCAGTACGAGTTCTGCAACGGTAATATGTCCATTTAATATGTTTACTTATTTTGGTAAATTGAGAAGCACCCAACTTGTTATCCATATTCGTAAATTGTGAAATTAGAATTCAACTTGAGCTATACTCATTACAAAGTAGAGAAAGAACAATTTGTCAATTTTGTAACTGTAACTTGATTTTAAAGTTTCCTTTTCATTTCGGTCAAATATACATTATTTTTATTATTTTTTTGCCTTTCTTTTTTTTTTTTTTTACTGCAGGCTGTGATAAGATTAAAGTGAGAGGTCATAAGTGTAGTTTTCGTGTCAAGTTGACCATGAGGCTTGGATTTGTGGATAGTTGGTTTGTTGAAATCCTTGGTAGCCATAACTGTTACCTGGCTGACAACACACCGAGTGATCTGACATCTATGGTTGCAGACTACGATGTCAAAAGCAGTGATGGAGATGATAGTAACTCTTTGCGTTCCTCACCACTATCTGACACAATATCGGCCTTACCGACATCCAATCAAAGTGACTCTTCATTTCTGTCAAGCCCACCGTGTATAACTCATCAAGTTCCTGCAAATTTCCCTCCGATAACTTATCCCCTCAGCATTCCAGTATTTCCTGAATCTTATATAATACATATGGCCAAAAATGCTGCTAAACTAAACAATGAAAGTAAGAGTGGACAACGTAATGGGAAATCTATTTCCCCTTTGGGAATGACAGGGTTAAAGAGAGAGGTTGGTCCTACCGCTAACATGATTGTTCCTGAGATAATGAATGCTTTCCTGCCACCTGGCTTCATGCCAAGATTCATGCCTCCCCCACCGTGTATTTCTCCCCAACTCCACAACAATGGTCACCATCTTTCCGTGTCTCACACTGAGCCGAGTGATGCCATGGATTTGACCAAACCACGAGTGAAAGAAGAAAGAGAAGACGATGTTCCTCATGATTTATCCTTACCCGTTTCAACACTATCGCCCTCGTCGTTTAGTCAACCTGTGAATGTCATGAATAGAGTTGATGTTGTGCCTTTAAACAATGGAGAAAACTTTCAAATGTCGCATAAAAAAGATCTTAGAGAAGCGAGCAGTGGTATCTACAACATTCCGTCTAGTCTACCAAAATCCCCCCCAAGTGCCTTGAATTGTTCTTCAACTTCGTCCCCACATTCTAGAATAAATATTTCATCGACATCATCATCGTCATCAGCGCCAGCACAACCATTCAGCTTCTCTGCGTTGCCGGGATTTTCCACGGGTGCTTTGTCTGAAAAGGCAAGGAAGGCAATCTGTAGGAGGCTGGACAGTCATTTTCTTCACAACGCTGAATCTGAATTCAAAGCGAATCAGTACGTCTCCAATCACCAAATCAAAGAAGAGACTCCAGTTTCCACCAGTCCAAAGCCCTCAGAGATGGCGGGTTTCAATGGAGATTGTGCCAGTAATGACAGTGAGATAGGGCCAGAACTAGACAAGGTATATTATTCATTTTGGATGATGTTGGAATCCTGCATGCTTTTGAAACCCTCCCTTGCATTGGAATATGGCTGCGTTTTAATCTTTTTGTATTTGTTGTTTTGTTTCAACATATTGGTTGCTGGATTTTGAAAATATTATTATTGGTATTATAATCATTATCAACACACCATCTTTATAATCTGCTACCCCTTTTCCCGCACCCATCCAAGCATGACAAATTGCATGCACTGTTGATTGATGATAATTCTTGTCTTCATTTAGTGGTTGTTCTTGATGTTGTTTGGTTGGTGCTTGGCTTCGTATTGTCTGGTTTACTAATTTATTTCACTGATAGCTTTCACTGGTGATGGTTCATATTATGTTTGTGTATTACTGGTATCAGGAGTCTCACCCTTTCATTTGAGAACATAAATGTATATCTTGATTGTTGTAGCCAATTTGAAACATTGATAAATAGATGATAGCATTTATATATATAAAGTACTTATCCACCATCTTCACCATTTTCTAAGCGCTTCACAATACCACATTTATTCCTAGGAGACAACAAAACATGATATATCAATAACTCATGAGATGATACGAGCAGCCAGTTAGGTGCAGATATCCAACTCTGAATGGATGAGGATAGTTGTGTGAAAATCCCTTTCACAAGCGCATTTGGTCGGACCCAGCCAGAATTCAAACCATGCAGATTTGCTGATCAACGACACTAATGAAGAGATCTTGATTTGTTTGAATCATTTTCAAAATCTTCATTTTAAAACTTTGAATTAGTTTTTCTCTCTGCTAAATATTGGACATTTCTAATGCAGGAAAAGCTCTAGGCACAGAATAGCATCAATTTCTATGTAGTTTACAACTCGGAAGGCTTTCTTTTCATTCATGTGAAAATATTTTTTACGATATTCTGGAATAGAATCTGTAGATTTTAATTATTCGTAAAGGAGAGAATTTAATAAATAATTTATTTTTCATGAACTATAATTTCAATCAAGTCTGATATACTATTACTATGTATCACGTTTCTTGCTCTCTTTGAATAGGGCTGGATTTAGGGTGCTTATTATGGGTTCAGCTTTTGATTAATTTTTAACGTAAAGATAGGATGTGAGTCTTTATGATTTTATTAATTCAATTGTACAATTTTTTATGAATACAACAATCAAACAATCTATAATTATAGCTCGTTTACCGTTTAGCATTTTTTCCCAATCACTGATTTTCTCTTTACAACAGCAGATAATCTTGTTAAAGCACAAACATCTTCACACATGTACAATCTTTTTCATTTTACTTGACAGCCCTACCTGTAGTTGTCACCTGGCATGTTTGCGTCAAAGATCTATATGAAAATATTTGCATGACAAATACATACAGATTACTATCAAGCCCATTTAAGTTTGAATTTAGAAAATAGAAATAGATTGAACTATTTCTTACTATTATTTTTTTACTTTTTAACATTTAACATGCTTCTCAAATCACATTTTCTTCAATGATTTTTCCAGCTAAAAGACAATTAAAAAGTTTGAGTCATGTCCTGTAACCATGAGAATAGATTAGGTTAATGCAATAATAAGATCTACTCTTGTTTTTAAAGAATGCCAGGATACTTTAGTCACCCTTTTTTTTACTATTACTAGGGGCCTACATTCTGTTATGTTCTTCATATCACTAGCTCACGTTTTGAAAAATTATAAAACAGTTTGAAAGTACCTATGTATAAACTTGGAAAAGATGCAAATGCAACATTCATCAAGCATTTCAAAGTTCAATCTGAATGTATCCAAAGTCAAACAGAAGTGTTTCATGTTTAAAATCTAAATCTTGTATTATTTAAAAAAGAGAATTACTTGAGAGGTAAACTTATTGCGTTTATTTCCTTTGTGCTTTCAGGATCTAATCAACCGAGTCCATCAGTTGGAGTCGCATGTCACCCAGTTACGTAATGTCATCTTAAAGAAGGAAGGGGCAGGGAAGTCTGAGTCTGGAAGGAAGACCAAATCACAACGACCGTTTGACTTCAACAAGTAGGTCACTCAGGTCACTCTTTCATCAATGGTGGCCATTGGAGATTCTTTCAAAATCCTTAACTTTCATATCTTGGGACTGTTTTGTAGACTTTAAGTTTAGATAATTTCTTTATTTTTAGTTTAAATTTTCTATGAATGTCTCGTTTTAGTGACAGTTTTAAAAAAGAATTGGGGATGTATATTTATCCAGAAGAAGATGTATGACTTGATAAATAGAATAGAATTTGAGGCTTTCTCCTCCTTGTTTCTTCTTACTAGGTTAGCATCGAGCGGGAAATGTGAAGATTTAAACCTTCTATATTAAGTGGGAGAAACCAAAATCTGATTTTTTCAGGAAAAATATAACGATCCATGTCAAGCTTAAAGGACATGACTAGAAAGTTGTAAAATATTGTAAGCTGAAATATTGGAGTTAATCATTAAATAAGAATAAGGTTGCTTTTCTTTTATTCTTATTTCATACCTCTTGTTTGCTATTACAGAAATAAGAATATGGTTTCTTCACTTTTGTTCTTATTTTCTACCTCTTGTTGCCATTGCAGATACCACACTCGTCACATTGCTTTGAAGGTGGCCTACCTGGGCTGGGATTACAATGGGTTTGTGGTGCAGGAAGACACAGAGAGCACAGTGGAGGCAGCCTTGTTTGAAGCCCTGCTTAAGACGAAACTTATCGATACCAGGTAGGAATTATTGACCCCCCCATCCAAATAGAATTTTGTTCTCATTAGAAAGATTGCTGGTACAAGAGTTATAAGACTTGATAGTCACGACCAAGGCATTGCTTTCTTGAGCTGTACATCTGTAACCAGAATAATCACCATCAGCACCAACTTCGTATTGAGAAGGCCGAAAAGTTTAAGAATTGCATTAATAAATACTTGAAGACACATTTAAAACTATCTGTTAAAAATAAAAAGACATTATTTTAAGGACAGAAAAATAATTTGTCTTCTCCATGACGATCGGTCAAAAGTTGAGTGGGTAACTCTTCTATGATCGAAGCAAGGAATGGCTTATATTGTAAACTTCTATTTTCTAAAATTATATTTATAATTGCGACAGGCAGGATTATTTCTCATTATCACTTGTTTGCAAAGGCTCATTGATTACTTTTTTTATTTATTTATAGGGAAACCTCCAATTATCACCGATGTGGGAGGACAGATAGAGGTGTGAGTGCTTTTAGTCAGGTAAGTCTTTACATATATTGTTGTTTAAGTCTAAGCAAGGGGTGTATCAGTTAACGACGACTGTTGATTACCACCGTTAAGCTATGGTTCTATGACAATGGTGGACTTGTTTATTCTTTATTTTTCAATTCCTTCCCATGAAGCTTGTTTTGCTTGTTAAGAATATTGTACATTATTTAGATTTGCATGATAACGATAAAAACCAATACCATATCAACAAGGTATCCCTAACATGTCTGTCTCTTGTTTGTCTTTGTTGTAGGTGATTTCCTTGGATCTGCGTACAAACCTTTTACAAGGAGTCGGTGTCAAGGTCAGGGAAGGAGGAACAGCTGAGAGTCGACAAGGTGAGTGGCGACGTCACTAGGATGTATGGTGTGTTGGAAGACAGCGACAGACTGACAGATGGGTACCGACAGGAGTAGTGGTTATACTGTATGTTTTGCAGATAATGGATTTAATCAAGTTATGAAAATGTATGCTAGAAACAATCAATAAGCTACTTGTTATTTTTTTTTCTGTTAATATTTTACAAACATTCATCTTCATTTATCATTCCTACACTACATGGAGTAAAAGCGTTTACCTTCTCACTTCTCCCTTACAGTCAAAATGAAGACATTAATCATTAACGTTCTCTTTACCCTCACAGCAGGTGACACGACGACAGAGATTCGCTATGTCCACGTCCTGAACAAGGTGCTACCTCCAGAGATACGGGTCCTTGCCTGGGCACCAGTCGCCACAGAATTCAGTGCCAGGTCAGTAAGCCGACGGTTGTTCATTATATTGTCTATAGATTTTCTCTCAAGTCTTAATTTGAACTATATCATATGTTAGCTGTGAGAAAATACTGTTAAGTACGGAGTGTTCAAAATTTTATGAAGTCAAACAATGATTAGGTTTAAAGCCAGGTTATTTTGGTTATGAAAAAAATTATATAATTTAAACAGAAGTACATTAGGGCATTTAAGAAAATGTGTAGTTAATAAAAGTTAATGATCAATGAATGTTTAAAGCAAAGAAAATAGATATGAAGGTGATTAAAATCATTATTTATGAATATTAAAATTTTTCCTTGATTTTTCTCTTTGCAGGTTCAGCTGTAAAAAGCGTGTCTATAAATATTTCTTCCCAAAAGGGGATTTGGATATAGAGGTAAGCTAATCCAGAAACAAGTACGATAATGTTTCTGAACTAAGGTACTCCTAAACGACTGAATTTGTCAGGAGAAGTTATTTATTTCTCAAATCAAATAAACAAAATTAGTGTGTTGTTTGTTCTAAGTTATTGTTACTCGCTTTGTTACTCACATCTGCTTTTTCTCTCTTCTTAATGTTACTTTGCAAAGAAAATAGTGAGGATGAACCTTCAAAACAAGTTGCTTCCTTATATTCCTTCATTATTTCATAGAACTAGAAGATACTTTTTAACTTACCGACACCAGAATGTTGAGAAGGAGTATCTTTGATGATCAGTATCAGTAGAGTGCATTGCGTTTCACACTGACCTGATCTGTAATATTTGCCACCTTGGGTTTGTTTTGCTTACCTGCAATGAAATGTTCTTTTTATCGTTACTACAGTTGATGAATACAGCAGCTAACAAATTGGTTGGAGAACACGACTTCCGCAATCTTTGTAAGATGGATGTGGGCAATGGGGTGGTTACGTTTGTTCGCAAGATTTTCAAGGCTGATGTAACTGTCTCTGAAGAAAGGTAAGTAATCATACATGAGCTGTAAACCAAATATTAAACAAAGGCAAATAAATTTCTTTGCACAGCGTTTTATCTTTATTGATTTATTAAATGTTTTCAATATTATTATTAAGCTTGTGTTTGTTTAAAAATGTAAAAAATGATGAGCTGAAGTGTAGAACTTAAAAGAATGAAAGTGAAAGAATCTGCAAGCTTGTTTTCTTAGCACTAAAAACGTTGTTCCCATCTCATTTTGACAAACCAAAACGAGAATATGGTCAGCAACTGATGACTCTCCTTTACTGTGTGATCTTGGTCATATTTTCATGTTGTTTTCTTTGTCCTCCCATCAGAACCAACGGCTATTCCATGTGTGAGTTGACGGTGGTAGGACAGGCTTTTCTGTGGCACCAGATTAGGTGTATTGTCACTGTTCTTTTCCTCATTGGTCAGGGAAAGGAAGATGTCGAGGTAAGGAGTTGCTACATTTTTCTTTTTTTCTGTATTATTTCTTATTTATGTCTAAGTGGCCTAAGAATCTTTGTGGAACTTTCTGACTCTTTTTGAAAAGAACTTTGACCTGTAGCGCTTTGAGACTATTTGATATGGGGTAAAGTGCTTTATAAAGATTATATACTATTAGATACCTGTAAACGACTGGTTTTGATATGTAATGATTTGCTTCCTTTTCACTGCAGGTACTGGATGAACTGTTAGATGTGGAGAAAAACCCAAAGAAGCCTCAATACACAATGGCCTCAGGTAAATATTGCTTGGGAGCTGGCTATGTTTATTGCCTAATGGCAAGGTGTGTTTTATTGATGACACACACACACACTCCATTGACATGAGGGAACAGGTGATGAGCTGAGGAGAACTTGTACTTCTAGATTAGGATAAGACTTTGTTCAAAGGAATCAGTGAAATGTAGTATCAACTTAAAACTGAATAGAAAATTTACATTATTGAAGTAAAATACTCATACTTTAAGTAAGTGAATTTATGAAATTTTTCATATTTTGTTTTTCAGAGATTCCACTGTGCTTGTTTGATTGTAACTACGGTGATGATCTGGAGTGGGTCTATGAGGCCGGTAAGGAGCTCCTTTATTTGTTTCGATTGGCATTAGTTATCAAGGCTGAATTTGGAAATAGTCATTCTATTAATGTATAGAGGTTCATGCTAGGTGACTGATGATGTGTAGCTTGTTTGAAAATGAGAAATTACTGCGCATTTTATATTGTAATCTGAAATATTATTTTGTATGTAGATATGTGTTCATTTCCTATCAGTTTGATTTTTAGAAAAATATAATTGTTTGCTGGTGTTTCTTTTTATCTTTAAGAAAATATTCTTTACTGTTAAAAGTTTATATAGAAAGGTTTTGTTTTTTCTCTTATATCAGATTTACATGAAGACAACATCAGGCACTTACAGTTAACGTGGGCCAACCATATTGTCAAGTAAGTAAGGCTTAAGTCTCTTTCTATCTCCCTCACACACTCATACACACAAACACACACACATACACACACATACACACACACACACACACACACACACACATACACTCTCCCTCTCCTTCCTGCTGCTGTGATATGACCTAAATACGTTGACACAGGCATTAAACTAAGAACTCTAATTGTCCTCAATAACCTCACTAGGCAGGCTTTAACAAATGGATGAACTGACAACTTGTGTTCAAAGTTTATCTTTACAGCACTGAATGAAGTTATAACGATTTTTATACATGACAACTTTTTAATGAATAGTTACATTTTTACGTTGCAGATGTTAAATAGTGAGTGTATTTGACAAAACTCTTATGCTTTTATTGATTTGCATAACACTTATACTTTTACACATTTCTCCACATAAACTTTTGTTGAGATGTTTATAGATTTTATTGCCGATTTGTGAGAAGAGATCTTTTATTTTTCATTGTTAAAATTTAAAAAAATATGAAATGTTTTGTACTTTTTTAAAAAGTTTTTCCTATTTTATATCTTTCAGGGCAACCATGATTAGACGAATGCTTGATCAATTAGAGGTAGCAAAAGTTGAAACTGGTAAGTTTTTATGTTTTTGGTGCTATTTATTTATTTTTAAATGGAAAATAATCTGAATTCCTTCTACATTATACTTCTTTGAATAGATTTTTGTTTGTTTTCACTCGTTTCTCTTGCTATTTTAAAAATATTATGGATGTCAACTACTCCACCCATAGCGTTTCTTGTAGGCCTTAAAACTAATCAATGTGTGTTGTCCTTGTCCTTCAGACTCTGACATTGCTCCATGGAATGAATTGAGCGCTCCTTCCCTGCAGCAGTCTGCCTGGCTCATTCCTGACAACAGACACCGTAGCTACACCTCACTCTTCAAACGCCAGATGTGTGGTAAGCTCATCCGTCATCTTCAATAAACGTAGAATTTACTCTCCACCCTTTACTCCCTTTATGCCACAAATATTTATTTTTACTGCATCAAGACAGCTCACTCGAATCTAAGCTTTGATAGTCGTTATAAATTTTGAAATGATAATATTATGATCAAAGGATGTGTGTAAAGTAAAAGTAAAAACCATTCTAAAGATATTATTACTTTGATTGTATTTAATTTAAGCTCTGTATGATTCCATATGTCTTACTAATGGTGACTATAAATTCTGCCATCTATTGAATTGTGATTGATGCTGAGAGAAGACTTTCAATATTTCTTCAAGGTTGAAGAACCATCCATTAATCATGATATTTGTTTTTTTCAATCTCTACAGAGAGTTTGGAAGAAAGAATGGAACATTTTGCCAAGCGCAGGAAGCTTGCAGTGGATAAGACAGAAAACGCACAAGGTGGCAGCTGAAAACAATTTAGAAAGATTGCAAAGAGCTGAGAGGAAAAGAAAGACAGAAAACTAAAGATTTTACCAGACTTACAATAGATGATATAGAATATTTCTTCTAAAAAATGTTTTATTTTGTCAAATGGAAATAAATCAATCAAGTCCTCTTTACAGATTTTGTTAAAGTGGCAGTATAAGAATTGTTATAATTCTATAGAATATAGAAATGGATGCAGATTCTTTGAAAATTAACCAATTTAGCGCTATATTTGAGAGCAAGGGAGTGTATACTTTTGTTTGCCCCAAGAGTGTACATTTTGATTCTAAACATTGCCCATGTAATTGTAATTCAAAAGAAGTATTTTGAATATATGAGTTAGAAATCTCAGAAAAGGAAATAAAAAAATCAAACACAGTTTAGATCCTTGTTATTAACAGAGATGGTTTGAAAAACATCTTTAAGAAATTATTAGTTCTGACTTTTTGTTTGTTTGTCTTTTTTATCAGATTATAACAAATTTCAAACCAAAAAAACGCATGACTTAACAATCCAAACGACCTTCTCGCTTACTAACCCTAATTTAAACTGAAAACCTGTCATATCAGTCAGGGATAACTGGGATTGTGATATTTTGTTAAAGCATCTTTGTAAATAATCATTCTTTTGCATTAAAAAAGAAAAGAAAAACATTGGTGTCTTTGTTTATTATTTCTATATGTTTGAGTCAATGGTGCTTTCCTTTGCATGTTTTATCACATGTATCTTTACTGAACTTGGCATAAGTTATTTCTTTATTGAATTGCTGCAAAATAGAAGAAAAGTGAATTTTACCTTCAGCATTGTCTTGAAGGTGTTCTAATTGAAGCCAAATTTTGGAATACACAATGTACAGTGGGCTTCCAGTTTTAGAAATTAGTACGTATTGCAATAGCACAGCTATAAAGTGCAATTGGAGACGGTTTGCACTTAGCAATATACCGGTCTTGCAGTGCCATTTCGGGTAAGCATTGTTTTCAAAAACTCTTGACATCTCTTTAAAGGAATGTGCATTTTCTATGCTAAACATTATTTCAGCCAAAGTTTTTAATTGTGTTTATGAGAGAGATAGAGAAGTCACTGTTTTGTTTCAACAGTTTCAGGTTATTATTTATATGAGAGAGTCTTTGTCATTGGCACACAGATATTCTATATCTACCGATACCCATGTAATTTGCGTAGACCAATTATGGATACATCAGATGTATGTCGTGTGAAAATGCACCTATAGATCCTTTCAACTTCGGGAGTTTTGAGCGAGAGGTGTCTGAAAAGTTACCAAAGGGATCCTTGAAGTGGAAGAAAAATAGTTACAACGACCTTGAAATAATACGATGGTGTAAATATTTCATACCTTGAAACCTAATCGTCTCATAAATTATTAAAACTTGTAATTCCTTCATGTAAGGAAGAAGAATTTGTTCATATAATTTGTATACACATTCCTCAGGCTCTTGCCAAGAATTACACAATTAGTCGTAACGGACTTATTCAAGTTGTTTGAATATTCATTCTTGTATGTAACGTCATTCTTGTGCATTTTGATTTTATAAATAAGATGAATCTTCTTAGTTTTATGATAATGTTGACTGTTACAATGACTTATTCCAAAGACACTAGTATCTGTGCGTACTCCTGATGGAGATATTTACTCCAACCAGCGCCTTATTACTCATCACTCCACTGTCAAATCGTCCTTCTGTTGTTGCTTTTTTGCCGAACTTGATATATTTATAATATTGTTAAAGGTTATCAATTCGTGCCTTTACATTTTCTTCTAAATAGATGTCACATATTATTATGTTCTATATTTAACCTGTCAGTATTTATTTGATTGATATTTAGATGATGGTATGCTTTTTTGTAGACCATTCTGGTGTCTGCTTGTGTGTGGGAGAGAGATTTTGCTACAGAGAGAGAGAGAGAGAGTGAGATTTGAATAATTTCTAGTCATGTATTATATACTTATTTGTGTCCGTTATCATCATGGCTTTTCAAGTCATGGAACATATGATGTTATTGACACTCTCCATGGAGTGACTAAAATGATTCCAGTTGTAGAATTAGAATTAGCTCAAATTAATGGGAGTAGTTTTGTGAACATTCCAGCAGGATTTTGGAAAAGAATTCAAATGAGAGTTACTCGTTCAATTTTTGTTCCTTTATTATTTTTAGACTCGACCATGATCACTGATTTGTTACAGTTCATGATTCGACGAACAACTCATGATGAGGTTTTATGAATCCAGCAGGAGGGGGTGTTCATTTTCTTTTTGTTTAATTATACAGATTTTTACATTCTGATCTGGGCCTGCTTGCTAAGCCCTCGCATTTTCACATAGAAACGAAAGGCAACACAAAGCCAACAGTAAAATTTGTGTGGTAATCAGTTGGGTAGTGCATCCTGTGTATTGCTTATTGCAACATTCAAAAACATTCTATGATATCTATGTTTATTTTAGTATGATGTTGATGATATGCTATGTTATCTCTTGTACTTGGTTTATTTCATATTTGTATATATGTTTGATACTTTTATTATATGATGTCATTGTTGTTCCATGCAATGATATGCTCTCTTGACACAATCTACTTCTGTTTCTTGTCTTTTACTTTTAACTTAAACTACCGACTTACTTTTTCAGCACTGATATGATCCATGGAGGTCGAAGTGCTGTGAAACTCTAAAACAAACAAACAGTTTGATCTGTTTAAAGGAATAAACCTTGTTGCTATCATTGTGAAAATTATAGGATAATGTAATGTACCTAATAAGAATGTTTACTTAATTTGCCTTGCTGGTATTAGAAGAAAAGAAGAGAGGAGGATATGTAAATATTCAATATTATTCTGATATACTATTATATATAATTCAGAATCTGTGCTTTCCTGTTCAGGAACGAGGCTGAGTTTATTCTAGTCATTTAACAAGTGTTTATGTAGTACAGGATGTATTATCATTTTCTGTTTCCATAAGCCCATGTATAATAATCTTTTTCCCCCTACATCCCTACCAAAGCAACGAAGAAGGTTGATTATGTGATCATGTTGCTCATTAACTCATTACCTGTGCCGACATATTATGTAACTGTTACTATGGCAACATTTTGTTTTACTTTATTTAATTTTAAAACAAGACTGATATTGAGTCTTCAGTCGTTGACAGAAAACTAAAATGATACATGATGATAATGTAGGATTTTTTATGTTCTAATTTTGAAAAAAGACTTTATTGTTGAAAGGGCACAATATCCTCTTTGGAATTTTAAACTGTTTAAATTCCCTGCATGTGCTTCGTTGTAACACAACCTTTAAACATTGCCTATTATTAAGTCATAAATAAATGATGTATGATTAATCAGTTTTTTTTAATTTTAAGGAAACCTGTTTGCATATATTTTTTATACTCTGTTGATGTTATTTAAAATCTTATTTCTTCAAAATTGATTACATAATATTACTCAAAAGAAATCAATCAAATAATTCACAGATTCAGGCTGGATGCGCAAGAACTATTTTTATTTCAATTTACTGTATTGGAAAGACTGAAATACTTTCAAGTTTCTACTTTTTGAGTGACTTGCTTTTAAATTGTATGTAACTGTTTTTAAATCGTGACTGTTAAGCATGTTGAGGGTACAATCTAAATAAAAAAACAATTACTTCCATTTTTTTATCTTCCAAAATATTGCAATCTGCTAAGTCAGTGGTATAGGGTCTCTGTGTTTTGTTTCTTTCTGATCGGTAATCGCTTCTTAATTTGCCTCAAAATAGTTTTATGACAAAAGGTGTTTTTGACAAAAGAGTATGATTTTTTTTCTCTCTTAAGAGAGAGCTGAATTAGAATCAGTGATGAAACACATCCTCTTTTATTATTTTGGTCACAAAGGTTTATTGAGGCTAAAGTTAAAGAACACAAAAAGAAAATGAAGAACAAAGATTTTATCAAGGACTTGCTGTTATTTAATTTATACATTCCTGTTGTTGATATCAATCAAACTCATGCTTGAAGATGTTGAATCTTTTAAGTCATCAATGTGACTAGTGTTTAATTTATGTATTGATTTTGAATCTAATTGTTATTCTTGACATACTTTCTAGAAATAAAAGATGTTTCCATCCAAAACTTTTCCTCCTCGTCACTTGCTTTCCTCTCTGATTGCTATAACTAGTACAGCGGGTGCCGGATTCAACGAGGTCGGATTCAACGATAAGTCAGCTACAATAAGGCCAGTTTAAATCCCTGTATGTGACCTTTCGTTATACCCGACGTCGCGTATAACGAGAGGTCGCATACAACTAAATCGTGTCGTCAGTTCCGACAACCTCGTTGAATCCGACTTCCACTGTAGTATTGAGTTTCGAGTCACTGCAGAATATTCATTTATTTCAGCCTGGATCTCATTTTTTGTTGTTGCTAAAATAAGAATTTTAAGAGAATTCCGAGAAGCATCAAATAATCATGGAGATGATTGATGATCAGAAGATAAAATGAGATTGATATATCAATTTTCATTATAGACCAGTCAAATGCTTTGTAAAGTTTTGAAAAATCCATGAACTTATTAAGTACAGCTAGCCTATACTATAAAAGGGCGCTTTGTTCTTTCATTTTAACAAGATCCTTTTCTGTGTGTAGTCGAGTACTCAATTGTACCAGAGTGGAGTGCTATCAAATTATGTTGAGAGCATTTCCCAAGGATGCAATTCAGTGCAAGTACTATATACCTATCAATCCTACATATGCAGCAGAAGAAGACAGGCAAATCAGCATTGCAGTAGGACTAGTAGTGTAATTGTAGGAGTAGGAGTTTTTTCTTCTCCTATGTGGAGTTCTCACGACCCATTGTCACCAGACAAATGTTACAAGTATAGTGGCGTCGGCAGCCTAGTGGTCAGTGTATCCGCCTGGGATCAAAAGGTCGAAAGTTTGAATCCGACCTGGCTCGAT
>JAUEKX010413746.1:3150-15974 GCA_031834005.1 Dendronotus venustus
ACATATTTATTAAAATAAAAACAGATCATGCTCAGAAAATTTGCACGATACCAAATACTAATATTAGAAAGTGAAAACTTTGTAGTAAGTGTCGATAATATATACTAATATATTATGAATTCAGGTTTTTGTCGGAGATGATAAAACTACTAAATGTAATGTAACAATAAACTTGATTAAGGAGAATCTTGATCAAGGAGAAAAAAAATTTATCAAACAAATGAACGATATAGATATCTCTTTAAAGATTTATACAATCGTTAATACAATTTATAAACTTTCGAATTTCAATCTGTATATAACAAACAGAGACGTAGTCACATATTTTGTCTTGGGGGGGGGGGCGAAATCGAGGACCTATTTAGCTAATTTTTTTTTCCAAAACGGAAGTTACGAAGGAAAGTATTAGAACGAAGAAATAAATACAAAATATAACATATATTTTCATGATACTGTTACACTAACATCTTTTTAATGTAAATACAAGCAAAATTCCTAAAGAAAATATTCTTTCAAAGACTTTTAAA
Organism: Dendronotus venustus; assembly: GCA_031834005.1. Lineage (NCBI taxonomy): Eukaryota > Metazoa > Mollusca > Gastropoda > Nudibranchia > Dendronotidae > Dendronotus > Dendronotus venustus. The sequence goes on from JAUEKX010413746.1 coordinate 3,678, forward strand.
ATTAATAAATGCGGACCTTTTTTCAGGCAAAAGATTTTGGGGGGCGGTCGCATATGAACATGAAACTTTGTACCGGGAATTAACTCCATTGGATGGTTCCGTTTAACCAAGTTTCTAACTGTGCTCCCATCTATTCTAAAACGAACTCCACGAGAATCATGAAACCAGAGAGAAGGAATTCTACTACCCTATATATTATGCATCACTGTATCCAGATGACAAAGGTTTTAGTAACTTTAGTAACTTCAACGTACCAGGATTTTGGCCAGAGTGATATGGTGTCAATAAGGTTTCCCTTTTGTACGTTGATGACTGAAAATGCTAGAATAAGACAAGTGCTACAATAACTTGAATTGATACGGACTAAGAAAGTGTTTTTTATCTCATAATTTATAACTGTGACCACATTATTTTGGACCACAGAAACTGTACCAGCGGATCTCGTTAATCCAAATCTTACGGTCCTCGTTAAGAAAGGAGATCGGAGTGATTGTGGAAATTACCGTGGCATCTCCTTACTGAGTACAGTCGGTAAGGTGCTGGCTGACATCATCTTTTAAAGGCTCCAATTCCTTTTACCAGATGTTTACCCTGAATCTCAACACGAATATCGGTCTTGAAGAGGTACGATAGACGGGATTTTCACGGTGTGTCAATTGATGGAGAAGACGAGAGAGCAGCGACGTCATCTATATATTTCGTTTATCGATTTTACCAAAGCCTTTGACTCTGTCCACCGGGAACCTCTATTCATGATACTCGAAAAAATAGGTTGTCCTCCCAAACTGATCTGTCTGATAAAGTGTTTGTACACAAACGTGAGCGCACAACTTATTATCGACGGTGAGCTTTCAAAGTCGTTTGACTACAGTGGTGGTGTTAAACAAGGCTGTAAACTAGCCCCCACCTTATTCGGTATATACGCAGCTATTTCACTCTGGATAGCTTTCAAAGACATTCAGCATGAATTTTCCATTCTTGTGCCTTTTCGAACTGATGGTAATATCTTCGACCTGAAAAGACTGAAATCTAAAACTAAGGTTTTCTACGAATATATCAGGGAAGCTCAGTACGCGGATGATATTGCTGTCATGAGTAGTACTGCTCACGGACCTCAATCTCTCCTCACCTTATACAATGATACCTCCAAAAGATTTGGACTCAGAATCGACGCGAAAAAGACCGAAGTGATGTGCATGGGTCCTGAACACGATTTTTTCGTTGACAAAGTCAAGTTGAAGAACGTCGAACGTTTCAAGTATTTGGGTAGTTATGTCAATCGAGCCTGCGACCTCAAGGCTGAAATTACGGCTCGTATTCAAGCAACGTCTAATTCGTACTATAGTCTAAAACAACGAGTTTTCGACAACCATGATCTGTCTATAAGTACCAAAATCAGTGTCTACAAGCAATGTTTGCTACCAATCTTGCTATACGGTAGTGAAACGTGGACCCTTTATGCACATGAGATAAAGCAATTGCGTACAGTTCAGCAGAGACACTTGAGGTCTATATTGAAAATCCATTGGAACGACTTTGTAAGTAACGAAGCAGTTCTTGCCCGATCCAACGTCGAAGATGTTGAAACACTGTATCAAAGTCAATAAATGCCTCTAGGATGGAAAAGTATCAACGAGCCAGAGAAAAAAAGGAAACTATAGCATATATGTACTAATATATATATATATATTCATATTAAAATTAATATTTAACTTTGTTTTTTTTGTCTAGTGTTTTTACTCGATTACGTGGTTAGGCGTATATATAGATATAACTGTGAAAGCTTATATGATGTATATTGACAAGTTAGTTCCAAGCATTGCTTTTGAGTGAGAATAATTTTCATTAGATGATTTTATAAAAAGGATTTTTGTTCTTCACAAGAAATTAATTAAAAAATTAAATATTTAACTTACTATCGTCAAAAGAAATTGGATGGATATTGTAAGTATTTTCTTTAGAGGTCGTGAATATTCTGAATGATTCTTCCTTAGAATTGTCCGATAAATGAACTTGTAAAACATCGTTGACAAAAATTGTTAAATCACTGAAACCGTTCAGTTTTTTTGTTTGTTCAAATCGAAATTTTGTGTTATTGCTCTAATCTTTCTTAAAAATTTGTACTTTTTCATTCGAACCTGCGATGTACATCAATCTTTTGGTTGGCTTTGGTTTGAGTGTAAACTGTTACTAAGTCGCTCTCACCTTTACTTGAGATTATTTTAAATATTTTTTGTTTGTTGATTTAGTAATAGATTTTTGATGGCAATTTTGAAGGAAAGAAATCATGATGATTTTTGGATGGGTTGACCAATAAATTCTAATACTTAATGAAGGTTAATACATCTATACATCTATTCATCTATATTTTTTCCATGTCGTTTAATCTAAAAAATAACAACAACGACGACATCTTTAAAAATGATTGCTACAACTTGAAAGAGCCTTAACCTCACTGTATTAACGTAAAACGGACATAACAATAACGCTGTTTTCAAATTTATAATTTGCCATGATTAGATTTGTTAATAACGCTGTTATTTATTTTGGTTCTGTTTGTTCAAATAACTTACCGCATTTTTGTTGTAATCTTTGTTCTTCTCATAATATATCCATCCATTTTCATCAGTCATCATTTTATCATTATTTCTTGAAGCTTCATCTACATTTACATGTACAACGTATGTTCTTGATAAATCGTCGCATCCTTTCTTCAATGTTACATATTGCTAAGCATTTTGTTATATGCACTTCGTTGTGCTTGATTATGTTTGAGTGTTTAAAAAGTTTGTTTTTCAAAACACGCAAAAATGATGATTGTTGTATAGGTCCAAAATTCTCATGTAGAAGACAGGTAACTAATTTATCCAAGAGCCATGTCAATAATAACAATTTCATTCTTTAAACAGTTGGTACCAGTAATAAATTTTAACTATCATCTTATGCTTCTTCAAGAAAATTTTATTTTTATTAAACATTTATTATAACAATTAATTATTGAACTTTCGCTTCTTTTTTTTTCTAATAAAATACTGCTATGACAACCCTAATTCAATCCCATTTACCAATTGAGATGATTTCAAGAACCACAATCTTGGAACAGATTCTCAATATGTTGTTTATAGCTTTATGTTATGTTTATAAAAAATCAGCTTTAAGTATTTAATTTTTTAAGCTTCTGTGACTTTGGGATTCACCAATTCATGTAAATTTTGTTATTGAAAGTTTACCTTTACTGAAATAATTGACTAAAAGCTTACGTTATGTTTAACCCCGTATTTTCCGTAACTTCCGTCTAGTATATTATATAATAACGTATGTTGGTCTGTGTGTTAATTTTTTGTGTTGTGTCGAGTGCACAGAGGCGGCCAGGCTTTAGGACTCAGGGCCTCCCGACTAGTGTCTTTTTATTAGTCAATTTACTTACAATTTAAGACTATTAAGGATCATCCAAGATCATCCAAAACGAACTGACATATTGGGTATTCAAGATAGTAAGTAAGAGTTTTATTAAGAAATGCTGGTTTGGCGAAAGGAGAGAATACAACGTTGAGAATACAACGGTGTATTATGACAATTTAATACTTTCAATATAGTATAAGAAGAAGAACCAGAGTGCGCGAAACATTTTTGGAGGAGAGTTAAAAAGCAGTTATCCTTGAACGAACCTTAAAATAATTGATTTCTAGCTCTCTTTCACTGTATTGACTGTACCTTGAAGAGAAGAAACTTTGAAGGAAATATTCTGCAAAAAACAAAAAAGGAATAATATGCACACAAATCACAAATTGTTGCAGCAAAGTTGTACAAATACCTCTTTAAGGGGAAAATGTATAACATTCTAACATTATAAAATTTTACCGAGCACGCCTTTGAAATATAGTTCATTCTGCAAAATTCGCAGTTTCGGGACCTACCATGAAAATAGTCTTTGGGCGACAGTGTCCCCAGCGGAATTTAAAAAACCTGGGCCTTTTTTTTCTTGTACCTTGACACTATAAGAGGGGTTAGGAACGAGGTTGACCTCTTCACTAATCTGCTTGTTTTCTTAGACGATTTGGCGTCAGTGGCAAAAGAAAAGCATATACTGGAAGGAGAACATGAACGTACAAAGCGACAGTTGGCCGTTAAAGATGCAGAGATTGAGCGCTTGCAACAGGACCTACTGAATGAACAACAGATGCTGACGAAACTATCTGATCGTGTCACGAAACTGCAAGATTTGTTAAAAGAAAAGCAAACAACACCAGAAGTTGACAATAATCACGAGCTCTTCGTCTCTCAACTCAAAGTATGTTTAAAGTAAACTCGATGGATATTAAAATTTACCTGCCGCAAAAAAAATAAGCTTCCGACCTCCAATGTAAATTGATAGAAGCGCTTTGGATATGTTCGATGTGTAAATTAGACTTGTGCTTTTTGAAAACATGTTCTCGTTTATTCGCTAAACTAAGTTCCCGACAATGTTTGCCGATTGCCATATCAAATTCCCATAAAATTTATTTCCATAAAATTTATTTCCATAACTTATAATCTCCATTAGTAGTCCTAGTAAAGGCTCAAACATGTAAGACCAACATGTTGAGTCATCGTGTTACTGTTTTTAACATTTACTCTAATCTTTCTCAACAAACTTTGGTTTTTATTTACGAAAATGTTATATGAATGACTGGGCCGATTTCAAGGTTTAACATCAATCATTGGGTGATGTATCCGAAATCTATAATCGCACATGTCGGATAATGTGGAGAGAAAAGAGTTCACATTTTCATTCAAGCTTTTTTTAAATGAAATTTTACTCGATGTGACGTAGACTAATTCCTCCCACTTAGTTAAGGCAGACTCCAGAGTATATCCAGCCGGTACAAGACATTATATCGACGTTGATACGATGTAAAACTACGTCGTAACAACGTTGTTTCAACGTCTGACTGGTAAACTATAATCATAAATATTATAATGACGCCCCTAGTGAGTCATTGCGTTAGAATACCGCTTTCCTGGTCAACACAGCACATTAAATATCCCTTACAACGACGTCATTTTAGTGCTTTTATCGTTTAATTATTTGTTTAAAAAATGCTCTTTGTAAACAAGTCAGATTTGTCCGTTCCCTTAGGAATTTGTGAGCGTTATTTAGATTTAAGTGAAAAATTTTTTGATGCGGTAAAAACATTACATACCGAGTAATCCTCAAAGATATATGCAACAGGAAATAAAAACAAAAAAAATATGTCATAATCTCTTTTGTTTTTAACATCTATTTTTTAGGTTCAAGATCTTGAACGTGAGTTGAATCAAGCTAAGAATCAGAACAAACAATTGCAAATGCAGTTAGCGACTTTAAAACAAATTAACGAAAGAAATAACAACAATAGTTGTGACGGAGACGTCATTCAACAGGATAATCTACTTACCCAGATCAATCAAAAGGTATAGTAAAAGAAGAAAAATTTATTTCTAAAATTTTCTAACATTTGAGTAGGTACTCTAAGGGAAGAAAATTTGGCGGAAGAAATTTTCGCGGTTTTTGGCCTAATTTGCGAAATTAAATTCCGGAAAATCTAAATTGTTTTTTTATATTCCACTATTTAGTTTGAAAGACTTAAAAAGAAGTATTGTTATTGAATTTGATATATTTATTGTGTTAAAATTTTTTTCTGAAAACTGCTCATCCGCGAAATTAAATTCCGTGAAATTTTTTAAATTGGCCTATCCGCGAAATTAAATTTCGCGAAATTCGCCAATTTCGACCCTCTAATCAAATTTTTTCCCCGCGAAAATTTATTCCCTTAAGGTAGTCAACAATGAAGTCAATCAATTTTTATTTTACTATTTTACAATAAATAAATATAATTATGGCAGAAAAATTCTGTGTTTCTTTCCTTTTCGTTAAGACCCTCTCAAATATTTTTCTTTTCAGTGTTCAATCTTCGAACAAGAAATAAAAGAAAAGGACGATTCGATATCCGAATTATCGAAGACACTTGACAATACTAATACACAACTTGCTTCAACTAAACAATCTCTCGTGAAAGAACAAGAAAAAGTAAAAATGCAAGAAATTCGCATCAAAGAGATGAATGACCAACTGCATCAATCTGATAGGCAACTACCTTCATCAAATAAAACTTGGTCATCACAAAACGTAAGAAAAAACTATACTTTCTATTTTGTGAAATACAGTATACTCGCGATAAGCGAGACCCCGGATAAGTGAGACTTTTCCTAACTGGGACTAGGTTTCTCGGTCCCTTGAACTTCCTCACTAAAAGAAATACTTTGGTTAATCGAGACATTCCTTAAGTGAGACTGCCACTATTTTGTTGATATTATTTTGTTGATATTATTTTGTTGATATTATTCTCCTCCCAAGTGTATATTGCAGACTTTCTGGTATGTTCAAATTTATTTTTTGCGCGCATTTTAATTTTGGCGCAACAAGAATCAGATAGTAATTTACGAGAAATATATTTAGCTTATTTGTCGCATTTTATTGTACGATTTTATTAGTCCAGATATACTACATTCAACACTTTTTTTTTTAGGTTGAAAAGAAACCGAAGATGATTGTGGAGGAAGAACCGCTGATACAATCAATATACGGCGGGCAGGTTTTTGCATCCAATGATGAACAATTGATGGATGAAGATATGCAGTGGCATGTCGAGGACTCTCCTTCGCATCAAAACCTCCGACAAACAACTCCAGGATCCTTATCGCAGAAACCTGAAGGAACAAAATCAACATCTTGGAAAGAAAAAGTAATTTTTTTCTCACTATCAGTATAATCACGGCGTCATTGAGAGAATCACCTAGAGAATCGGCGAACACATATGCAGGAGAACGAAAAGGGCAATTATATTATAGAAACACAACATGATAATCGCTTTTTACTCTCCTTCTCAGATGTTGCCCATCCTCTAAAACCGTTTCAATTGTACACTTGACCATGTTACAACTGGATTATTGTGACTATTTTCGTCGCTCAGTTACTTCTGAATATTTCAGAACTCCCTTTTTACTTATTTTTTCCTCACAAACAATTTCATGAATTTTATGAATTTCAAATTTTCGGTAAAACGTGGCTTTGAGGGTAACTTTCTAATACCGTCATTTCCCTAATTTAACGAAAAAATAATTATTTTCAGAGGGTCATACTAATATTTAGAACAAATAAATTATTCTATTTTAAAAATTCAATCTTGCATTAAAAATTAGAGGAAATTCAACCTTAGTCGCACTAAATCAGAAGCAAATCAGTTGTTGTTCTTACCAAAGAAGGACTAATACAAAAGGAAAATATTCTTTGAAAAGAAATTTAATAATCTCTTGTTTGGAGTTTTCAAGTGAGTACGTTAATTTTTGGGAATTCGAAGGTTTCTACTTCGTGGTATGAGATATAAGTTTAATTTAAGAGATCAACTGTTTCAGGAGATTGCTCGAAAAGACCAACAGCTGCAAGAGGTTCAAAATGAACTACTGCAGCAGAAGAAGTTGACAGAAGAACTGAACCAAGTAAAAGAAAATTTACAAAGAACTTCTCAAGAACAAAAAGTATGATACCCTTCCTCTACCAGTTACTATTTCTTTCTAGCTTGTCAAAAAGCAAAATTGTTTATGTATTTCAAATTTTATTTTAACTTGCAAAATATTTTTTTTCATTCCCTTTATACACTCACATCCATCTTTTATCTCTGAACACTTGCAGTGTTAAAATTATTTGCAGCATAAATCATAGAGTTGAAATAAGGGATTTATTTACCAACATGCACTCCAAACACTCCTACAAGCCACTCCACTTGGTGCTCTTGGAGTGTTTACAGTGTATATGATGTCATTGAAATTAGGATCTACTTATCAATATTCATTCCAACACTCTTTCAATTTGGTGCATTTGGAGAGTTAAGAATGGTTGAATTGTATCAACTATATTGTTTGTTTTTTTTCACAGCAATTGAATGAAACAGGAGAAGCTGAGCGGCTTGAAGCTGTGCAATGCTTGAAGTATATGGTTGCTGATAATGAAGCATACGCTAGATGTATTGCTGAACAGCAAGGTATCATCACTTCGCTGAAAAGTGAAAATTTAGATCTCTCAAGAAGAATGAACGATACTATATGTAAGTAACGTTATTCAAGTCAAAAATTTCGGTCCTTTTTCTTTTTGGAAAAAGCTCCATTTTAGAAATGGGTTTCTGGATAGTGGCATGTCCAAAATGTTTCCCTATTGGATATCGCTGGAAAGACAATTTTATTGAAAATTTTATAAATAAAGATCAGTTGAGAAGGAGAAATGAAACAACGACACAAGATACTATGAAAATAGAAACTTCTTTTTCAGAATCATACTTTTCACTTCAAATAGAAAAAAAATGGCAGAATAATTTTGTAAACGACCCATCATTTTTGCAGGAACTATCTTCTGTTATTTTTTATTTTATTTTTTAAGAATAGCTGCTACAATACAAAAAGCTTTTAGTGCCAGAATTTACTATACAAATGCCATATTTTTTATACTTCTTGGATTACAAAAATGACACATGATGTCGAGGAATTCTAAAAAACTGCTTTTAAAAATAAAAGGACTCTAATAAAAGGACTAAAAAGTTGATAATAATATAATTATGTTATTAATAAATTGCTGTAGACTTATTGTATTTATATATTGTATATTGAAACTGTAAAGTTTGAGAATTTCGACTATTTACGTTATTTAATTTACAGACCAAGCTTGCTGGGTGTTATACCTACCTATGTAAAAGTGCATAATTCATAGAGTTATTGATAGAAGTACCGGATATCTTGGATTTATCACCCGGGCGCTTAGATGTAATTTGAGCATTTCTTTCTCAGATTCTTTGGAGATGGAATGTGAGAATTCGATGCGGATAAAATCGAAATTGAAAAGTGCAATTGAAACCAGCTCGATCAAGGATAACCATATTAATATGCAACAGAAGCAAGAGATTGAAACGTTAAAGAAGCAGTTAGAAGAGCTACGGTACGTATTATAAACTTTACGTATTTCTATTTGTCAGAAACTTTACGTATGAACGATATACTCCCGTTAAGTGGGACATCAAGGGGTCAAATCAATCGGTCCCATTTAGCGAATGTCCCAATTAACTGAGGTATTTAATTTAGTAAGGAAGTTCAATAAATCGAGAAATTTGGTCCCAGTCGGTAAAAGTCCCACTTATTCAGGGTCTCACTTATCGGCAGTATTATTACTTAATAAATGAGAATTTCCAGTTTTTCGCCAAATAAGTTTTCAAACAGGTAGTAAGAGTTATATCATGTATGGTGTATGCGAGATGTCGATGTGTTACTAAAGGCTGATCTCCACAAATCTTATGTCTGACGACATTTAGACAATGAACATATGAGAACAATAGAATACGAGATTTTTTGCTTTCTATTGTTTCTATTGTTTAAATGTCACCCGACGAAACATTTACCGCCTAGTGAAGATTGGCGTTTTAGCGCGTAGATTTTCAAGCTGAAATTGTCGAGAGGTGAAAAGTAGAAACCACTTCTACTTTTCTATAACATCATAGAATTGTAATATTTGTAGTATACCGTTGCGCATGTGCAGATTGTCTAAACAAAGTTATATTGGTAATAATAAATTCCATGGGTAGAAAAGAAATTGAAGTATTCAAATAATTTACTACACATATCTTCTCTTTAAATACCCTAAGATCCTTGAGATATTAAAAACAGACGTATATTTACAAGCAGGAGGTGTAACTTAGAGGTACTAATTTTCGCGGGTTATGATCTTCGTGATTTTTGGATATCGCGAAGTTAAATACCTGCGAGAGAAAAAAATTAATAACTGCTCAATCACGATAATAAATATCCACGAAGTCTGAAAAGGATTTATTTATTCCCAATAAAATTTGATTAAAATACATATATAGGTCCGAAAGACAAAAATTGAAATTGGATTTGGAGGACAAAACATACGAATTGGACAAAACGCAAAATGATATGACGAGTCTTAAGGGAGTTGTAGAGCATAACCTTGGAAGCATAGAAACAGAAAAGAGGTAATTGAAAGAATAAATTGTTATCTATATAGATCTACTCAATGTGAATGTATGAATTGACGTTTATTTTCGTTATAAGAATCTAGTTTATAAGAATTTTGAAACTGACATTTTGGCATAATTGAGAACATATTAACATGCTCAGCCTGAAATCTTGAAGTAAAAACAAAATAGTATATAATGAAATAAAAGTTTCTATTGTGTAGTTTTTTGTGGAAAAGACCTTGATAAAACATTTGAGGCGGAAAATAAGCAAAAGAATAAGAAAATCATACTTCAGCTTTAAATTCTTGTATGTACTTAAAACCCCTAAAATATTAAACTCAAAACTTCCCCCAAAAAGAATAAAACTTAACAAGCATTTAAGAAATATATATTGTAAAACATTTTCTAAAAATTGGTCCGAACTTTTTTGGTTTTTTTTTTGGGGGGGGGGGGTTAGATGCATGTTATAATTTATTCTTGGGGACAACAGAATTTTTCTTCGCATCAAAGCTTTCTCTCTTTGACGATATTTACACTTCGCAAAGCATAGTTGCATATCATATATGAATTTCACTCCTATTTTTGTACATATATAATATACAATATAAATATAATAGATCCAAAGACTTTCTTGAAGAGCAACTCAAATTAGTGGTACAAGACAGAGGACATACATTGCAAAAACTCAAGTCAATGGAACTTGCTAACCAAATACTAGAGGTATTTACTACTTACTACTAAAAATGTTGCTTAAAGTATGCCCAATAGTAGATCCTGGCCTCGTTTTCATTCAGCTTCAATATACTATTCTAATAGGTATAGTCGATATAAAGTTATGTGAAGATAATAACAATGCTGTAAAGTATCTATAATCTCGACATCTCTAATTCGAACAGTGGATACTTTGATGTGAAAATCTTTAAAAATATTTTTCAAATTCCTTTATTATTGTGTTACTATTTTTTCGATCACGTTTCCTCGATTCATTCAGAACAAACTTCGGAATTTGCAGAAGTGGCACAACGAGATGGAGTTTAATTTGATTAAATCACGTGACTTTGAACCATCATGCATTTCGACACACAAGGTGGTAGTAGAGCAGAATGTAGACCGTAAGAAACCACTTGATGTTGTGGATGTTGATGAAATTTAACTTGTATTTCCTTAAGTTTCACTTTTTTACTCACTCCCGAGATGGAATCTAGAGTTCTGCAAATACATGCGTAGGAGAGCAGAGAGGGAATAGATAAAAAAAAATTTAATTTTGTGTTTTACATGGATAGGTTTTTTAATTTTATTTTTATTTTTCTGAATTTTTACGTTGTATATACCATGTATAGTAATTTGAATTCATTGTTGAATTGTAAAAAGTAATTATAGGACATATTATAATCATCTAATCAATAATATTTTGATTTTTGTTTTGGTTCAGTGAAAACCAAGCTTAAGTTTTCTTTGGAAGAATAACAATCCACCAAAGGTCGTAACAAAACGTACGACTGTGTATACATTACAACCCATGGCGGACTGAAATAACAGGTCACCTCCCCACATAGGGAAATTTTCACTTTCAAGTAAGATATACTAATTTCAAATATTAACTCTGAAAGTGGCAAGAAAATCATTGGCTGACTTTATGGGAAGAAGTTAGAAAATGGTGCCTTTGGAAACTGGTGGCTCAAGAAGTAGAATTTGAAAAAAGTTAAAACTTCACTTCAGATAACTTTAGTCTTGAGTTTTATATCTTAATATTTTTCGGGAGAGAATCCCTTTAATGTTTATTAATATATTTATAAGGATCATTTTAGTATCTTAGACTTTTACTAGACGGGGAAACAATTTTTGTTTATGAAAATTAATCGTATTTAATTAGTATAGATGAATTCTCTTTTATATCATATATATATATATCAGGCACGACGCACCGGGTACGGCAGGTACGGCAGATTTACCAGGCCGTACCAGATTTTTTTTTGAAGTCTTAGAGCGCCCCCAGACCCTTTACTCAGCTCAAACTTTGGCTCCGCTTCGCTCGCCGTACCAGTTTTAAACTACGTGCGTCGTGCCTGTATATAGCTATATATTGCTAATATTGCCACTAGAGCAAATCAAGATCGCATTGAATTTTTCATGTTATTTAGTATAGTCTAATTATTCACTGTGTCTAACTTAATTACAATTGAAGTACTTTCACTTTTTGTCCTAAAAGTGACAATATTTTGATTAAGTGACAAGTGGCAAGTCTCATTAGAAATTG
>JAUEKX010413968.1:0-30865 GCA_031834005.1 Dendronotus venustus
TGTGAAAATGAAGAAAATCTGAGGGGTTGGGTTCAAAAATCCAAAAAAATCAGGTGATTTGACATGGAATGACCCTTTTATTAAAAATATATATATATATATATATATCTTTTATATTTTGATCATTTTCGATCTATGATACTGAATTGATTCATAATCCATATTAAAGTTTATTCCTATTATATATGCATACATATATATACTTACTTCTTTTATGAGAGACTACCTCCATACACATAATTCTGGTTAAACAATTTGAAACTTACTATTTATTGTTGTTGTTGCTGTCGTCGTCGTTGATGATCTTCGCATAAAAGTTTTATTCAAGACATTATTTTTATTACACATTTTACCAGTACAGCAGCATAAATGGAGATCAGAATTTCCGTTTTTAATAGTTGCCTTATGTCTTAGATGGCACTCATCTTTACCATCATTCTTATCACACTTGTTATCTTGACAATGAGCTATTATCTGCTCCGTTTTGTTATTTAAGGAAATGACCTGGACCAAAACACAACTGCCACCAGTACAGGTGTCTGTACACTCTGTGAAATTTTTGCATTTTGATGCACCATTAAACATGGCACATTGTACATCAGATACCATGAAGAATAATATTTCTACTATCTGAAACGCAACACGCACACATGTATATACATAATATATATATTTTTTTTTAGTAATAATATACAGGTACAAAGCGGTACACAACCATGTCTAAAATCTAAAATATTATCTTAAATGTATCATATATATATATATATGTCGAGTATATCTGACATGCAATGTATGCATATATATATATATTCTAAAACTGTGTACACAGCAATTTTATTATGAGGACAAAGTCCACACAAAATAATTTAGCACAGTTAAAAAAAAAAGATAGATATATATATATATAAATAAAAAAAAGTTAAATATATAACCAGGCCATGAAACCCAGTGGCATCTGCCAGACTAAAGCAAATGCTTGTGTGATGATGGCCAGGCAAACTTCTACTTACTTTTAATAATATATTATATTAAATATACAAACTCATTATATATATATATATATATATATATATATGCATTAGAAAAAAGACAGCATCCATCAGATGCTGAAGAAAAGAAAAATCGAAACGTTATTTTAATGGATGCTGTCTTTTTTCTAATGCATATATAATATTTAGGACAGAGAGAAATGCTGTTGTAGAACACATATATATATATATACTTGTTTTGTGTTTTTGAAACAAAAAACAAAAACAAATAAAAAAGGAGCTAACCTATAATAAACTAAGCTCAATTTTGTCATCTTTTAAACAGTCCATAAGAGTGACCGGACTTTCACAAAAGTGTCTCTTTTTTTTTTTTTTTTTGTTTACATGCATTCAAAATTAGCCTAGGGCTTTATAAAAAAGCCTTTGTAAGAAATTCTTATAAGTTTGTTCATCTTAAAACTGATAGTAAAATTGTGACAGAAAAGAGAGATGAGGAGTGACATATATTATTAAATATATATATATATCCAAAATATCCATGTTTCAGTGACTTCAGCAGCCAAAACTTTTTACTTGTGCCAACAAGTTCATAAAACATTTTGTGTAAAAATATATATCTATAATTATATACAGTTGACTCTCTCTAAATTGAATCTCTATTATTTGAATCTTTCTATAATTCGAACAAATTGTAAGTCACCATCAAGACGAAACTCTTATAATTTACTTTCTATTATTTGAATCTCTCTATAATTCAAACAAATAATTTTCCCCTTGAGATTCGAATTAGAGAGAGTCAACAGTATACTTTATACTTGAACCTTTAACTGCCAATGTCATGTATACATGACATGCCGTGTGTGCACTTATATTGCCAATGTCATGTATACATGACATTAAAAAGTATCACTGTGTTTGCCACGGGGTTTAAAAAAAAGATCAAGCTCAGAATCCAAAAGAAGCCCAAAATTTTTAAAAACTCCGAAAAATGACTAAGTCCAAAAAAATAAATAACTTTTTAAGAAAAAGGATTACAATGAAATTGCTAAAAGAAATTTATATACACGTGCTGTTTTTTGAAAAAAGTGTGTGTGTTTTTGTACATCTGCAAACCAAAAAAGTGTGTGGCTTTTTCTAAAGAAAAATTTAGATCCTCTAGAGACCTTCAGCATAAAAAACATTAAAAACATTAAGTATATATATATATACTTATTGTTTTAGAACAAAAAGAAAAATGCGCGTGTAAAATGAAAAAAAGGCATCTAGAATTGGCTGAAATTGCCTGAAATTCGTGAAAATGCGTGAGACTTGGAAGGTCTGTAATACTAATAAAGGGATTCACAGTATGTGAAGAAGGAAATTTGTATGCATAATATATACTTTATTAATGGGAAGTGCTATGAAGATGCTTGACCCATCATTAAAAAGGAAATAAAATGTAGGATTTATACATATATATATTTATATATATAATCGTTATATATATATATATTTTTTTTAAATATCGATATATATATATTTAATTTTAATTAAGTCATTTTAGTGTTTTATTTATATATATATATTGATTGAATTATTGCATCCTAGAGGATGTTTAGAACTATCTTATTTATGTTTTTGTGTTTGAGGATCTTATTATAGGCATTATCAGTGGGCTCAGAATTTAGCCCAGCGAGCAACATTTATGCATATGTATGAGTTAACAGTTTTTTGTTAGGACAACATTTTTATAATAAGCAATATCAATGCCATCACTTGGGTTGACTTAATAACATTTCTCCTATAAAAACTTTAAAAAATGATTTTGAAATTGTATTTTTGTAGGGTGAAATCATGCTGCTGAATTACCCAATAACAACACAATTTTAAAAAATTTATATATATATATATATATGTCGATATTGATTTTTACAAAATAAGGGTGATTCAAGTTATATACCCCTAAAATACAAGTTACCTCACCAAGGCCAATACCTCACCAGTACTGCTATGGCGTTAAGTTTCTAGGGTAGGTATATTGATCATGTACACATATATCAAATTTTGTTTTCAATACCAAGACCAACTTTTAGTAGATATATATAACTTATATATATATATGTTATATGCATAAAGAAAAAGTTCTAATATAAGTATATATATATATAATATATATATAGCATATAATATATATATATACACATAAGCTTATATAATGCATTTTTGTTCAGAAATAACCAAAATCCTAAAACACTTGAAATCTAAGGCAGAGTAAAAAACTAAAAAGACCATACCAAAAAATTATTATTGATTCTATATACCGGTATGACATTGAAACAACAGACAAAAATCAAAACATTATAAGAAAATATCCGCCATTTTACTCCCCAAAGAGAACGCGCGCCGCAGAATGTTCTTCTCCCGTTGATAAATAAAAAGGGTTACCCTAAAAGTTATCTCCCCCAGCAAAAATATTAAGCTATTAAATGTAGATCAAATAGGTTAGCAGAAAGGTGAAAAAGCAACACAAGCTAATGTAGAATTGTACTAAGATTTGCAAGATTTCTGAATCAATTTTAATATTATCCATTTAATATATATATATATACTTCATATTTTGAAAAATGGATTTTTACCCTGATAATTTTTAAAAATGTGATACCATGTCAACTTAGCCGAGCACTTAGCAAATATGAGACATTATATAGCAATTCAAACACACGTTGTTTAGAAGAACCTCTAAATTTTCACTGATATATATATCTTAATATTTGGCAAGATCTCAGCACCAATGTTCTTATAAACTAGGTTCTTATAAAAAAAAAGGACGTGTAGCAGATACATAGTAGTGGACAAAAGCCTAAACTATTAACAGTTTATTTTGTGTTTTGCCGGTAAATATTTGGGGGTGAATTTATTACTAGACAATTTTTTCAAACGAATATTCTACACATATTTTGGCTCAGTCCAAAGATAATATTAGCATTTATTTGTTCCAAAAATAAGACCTGTTTACTTAAACGTTTGAAAGTCCAATCGAATATTTTAAAAAATAACTAACCTTTTTCAAAAATGTCCTTTGACAACAAAAAGGAAACAAAAAATAATTGTATAATATAACTTTGAGACTAATTTTATAACATGTTTAAATAAAAGCTGACAATTTAAATAAAATAACCTTGAATAAAATAATCCTTCTGTAACTCCCCTAACTTGGAACTTGTAATGTTCTTCTATGAAAATGAAACTTTTCACATGCTGACTGAAATAATTGACTACAATATACCTTATTAAATATACCTACATTCTAAACTAGATCTAGAGTCTTCTTTCAGCCTCTATCTTACAAAAAATATTGTATACTTAGAAATAAAAAAACATATGTTATCTTATTTTAATAAAGCAATTCACTGGACATTACTCCGTAACTTATGGGCAAGTTTCGCAACAAAGAATTTCAAATGCGCTACAGAATAATTCGAAGCAAGAGCACGATACATCGTGGAAAGAACTAATCCGATTCCATATTATGCCCCATATTTTGGATATAAGGCTCGCATGGACCAAAATGAAAAGATTGGTCAACGATTTGGTTGCACGCATGTGGCGCTCATTTTGGCTGTCGCGAATAATTTGTGGATATGCGTCTAGGGAAATTAAAACCCCAACTTTTAATATGAGTTTGTTTACCGTTTGTCTACCTTAGTTAAATTTGCTTTATGTAAGCAACTACGAGTTGGCCGTGGCCAACAATTTGTTCTTTGTATGTTTGTACAAAACCTTTTAAAAGGATACCGTCTTTTTAAAGATTTTAAAGAGCCATGAAAACAAACAACACCAACAGAGAACAACGTAATAGAACTATTTTGGCTTGTTTGAATTGTTGAAGAGTTTTATTGGGACGAGTGTCGATCAAAACTTCAACTTTTCTGTGCAAGAAAATAGAAACTATTTATTTTACTACATATAATGAAACTATATATTTTCTTTATACGAAATCAGAATTTTGATCTTTTCCAATTTCCGTGTGTAGGTAATCAGAAATGTTTCTATTTTTGTGTATTAATTGTACTAAAAAAGAAAAGGTTTTTGTTTTCTGTATTTCCGTTCCAAAATCAAAAGTAAAAAGTCATTTCAAAAGCATTTAGTTGGCAATATATATTCTTTAATACGTTTTGATAGACACCAGTTGACCTGAATTGATGTTTGGGAGTTTAGTTATTCTAAATCAACACTAAAATAAACACAAGGTATATATAACACATTCCAATTATATGTCAGAAACAATCTCAGAAACATGTCAGAAACAATTTCTCTATCTATACATACGTAGATGAGGGACGGTCAGTTATTATCCAAAAAATTACCCTCGGAATCTGATTGGTAAAAAATACTTGTATATACAAATATATGCTTAATGTTGTATGGTGATCTTTATTGCCGTAAAGCTTCGAATAAACGCCCAGGGTGTCTATTAAGTTTTTTGAAATGTTAGTGGGCGTTTATTAGAGTGGCCGTTTATTAAAATGGGCTGTTCTTTAAACTTTTTAAAAATTGATAAAAAAGGAATGCTTGTAACATTGTCATCACCGGATATTATTTTTTTTTAAACAGGACACCAGAAAGCCTAAACGAGGTTATCAAAACTATTCTATAACAATATCATCATCAACATCTTCTTCTTCATTTACATTAAATTAAATTCATTAAATTCAGGAGCAGCATCAACGATATCATTTTCATATATAAATAATCTCTCTACTGGCATTAATAGCTTTCTTTTTTATTTTTGATTGCTTAAAAAAGTAAAAATAACGGCATTTATTACGTCGGTAATTGGTGGTTCCAACAGACTTCCGTAGGACACTAATGTTATGTTTTAAGCTTGGGCGACAGTGCTGTTTCTTCGTGCCCGTACATGAATATGATTTGGTTTGATATTTTTGCAATGCGGAGCTTTTTTAAAAAAATGAATTGCTTTTGTTATAATGCATAAGCATGTGATTGGCATATTTTGAGCCTTTTCTCATATTTCCATGAATATATTAGCGTTATGTCCTTAGGTTCCGGTATGTCTCAAGATCCGGTATCTTCTTCAGTTCCGGGGTTAGAATAATTAGTGTCTGTGTGTCCTTTTCATTTCTGTTTTTGTTGTTCCTTTTTTTAATACTAATCTTATACTCTTAGTACAACACGAGTCAAAATAAATATTACCAAAAATTTAAACACTTATGTGTTTATCTCTTTAGAATTCTAAAAAATTATTTTACACCATTTTATAAGAAATTTATGATATAAATTAATGTATTAATAGATCTAGTTATATTATAACTAATGCCATAGTTATTTAATGGTGGCTCATTCCATTATATGTGCAATGTTTCTTTCAGCTTAAGTTGATATTTTTTTTCTGCTTGAAAAATAAAACAATTTTCATTAAAATAATTATCCAAACTCAAAAAGTTTGCAATCCTGCGATTCGACTTATGTTTGGATAAGTGTGAGGTTAGTCCTTTGATAAATTTTCTTTCTTAGATGATAGTGATTATATTACATGTTGATATTGGAAAAAACGCGAAAACTTTAAAATATGTCTAATTTAGATGCAAGAAACCGAAAGTACAAGGCAAGACCTTTACCAGAGCAAATTTTCAAAAGTGAGATACAGAGGACGCAGTGGACTTTCTCCATATGAACGACTCTATATATCTCGAATAGCTCTCTATTTCGAACAAAAAAGCTCAGTTGGTTGTAGAACAAATTCTTGCGAATTCGAGATAATGACATACTGCTGTAACTATGCTATAATTTTCACATGTATATAATTTTCGTGTGTATTCTTATTCAATTAATATCCTTTGCGCTCTTGACAGCTTAAAAGAAGATTTTTCTTTGAATTTCACTTTTTGTAAAACAAATTAATAATTGTATATTTAGTTATAAACGTGTATCTTCCATTATAGCTTTGAAAAGAAGACTATTACTTATCGAGATGTCTGTTTGCACTTCAATCTCGGTTGCATTTATGCGGTTTGTATGGCAAGAACATGACGTAGCACTATCAAAATTACCAGAGATCTCATTGTTATTGATGTCTGGAGAAAATGGGGTCGATCTCTTTCGCATGATAGTTCCAGGTGCTGATTTGATACTCTCTGTACTCGTTCCTCTTTGTAACGGGAAGAAAATGTTAGGAGAGGCTGGTGCTAAACTATCCAAACTCAATTTCTTCCTTGCTTTACTTTTACCTTTATATTCTTTTAGAGATGCGAATTTCTTCCTATCGTCGACAACCACGGGTAACTCGTCTTCGTGGATATCTGGCAGTTCGTCAAAACAATCATCAAGCAAGTTTGGATTGGATATAGCCCGGCGAAAGCTGTCGTGTGATGAAGCTCTTTCTTTGTTTCTGACTTTCCTAATAGCAGTAACACTGTCTCCTGTCAACAACCAAGAAGATGTCCGCTTGAATGTCAACAATACTTCATTTTCCAGTTTCCTACGTTGTTCATAATCAATTCCATTGTACTTTTCACCGAGCAAATCGAAAGTTGTCCCAGTGCCATTGCGTACATTCAAGTAGACCCGCTAAAAATGTTTAGAGGAAATTAGAAAATATTTTTCAATGCAGGCAGTAAATTAGTAAAGTATTAGTATAGCATTAGAATCACATGTTATAAAACGAGATTAATAAAAGAATTGTCATTGTCAAATTCGTGAATTTGAAAGTTTGAAGATTTTGTAATTTTTGAAAAAAAAAAGAATTAACCAAGCGCTTTAGAGTATCTCCGAGTGATGTTTCAACCAGTCATATAATTAACTTTGTTTACATTATCACCTAAACAGATAAGATAATGAACCAAAAGACCATAACATTAACCAGTTTTCGGGTAATATTAAAAAAGGGCTCAAAACCGAGAGTACTATCACACCTTTGCTTCTTCCACTTTGGAACACCACTTTTCTCTGGAGCCATCTATGATTTCCAGTTTCAGTACTTCTGATAATAAACCAACTTCATTTTTATACACCACTAACACTCCATCATTAGAAATCTCAGATTTTCGAAGGATCAATTTGTCCAAAAAGAACATTTGCTTTATGAGCGTTAGTTTCTTGTTGCTTTTCCGCTGCCTTGTAATTATGAGGACGTCGCTGAACAGAACAACTATAGCTTCAATCTAAAAATAGATCGATAATTGATTCGATTTAAGCCAGAGGCGAATCAAGCGTACGTCAAACATCTATGGAGAAGTGCTAGAAATCAATTATCTTAAGACTTTTTCAAGGGCGATTAATTTTTTACTGCAGATGTTTGACGCACTCTGAAGTTATTTCTCAATATAAAATATAATCAAGCAGTAGTATTTGAACGTTACTTCTTTACTTTTCTTTGTTTGTATTCTTCAAACATCCTAATCAATTACCTTTCTTCTATTTTCTAAAGTGACTTTCATTGGTCCACGTTTAAGAAGACATCTCTGTTCTTCTCTTGTTTTCAAATTGATGGGAAGTCGAAGAAATTCTTTAGCAGTCTGCAAAGTAAAATCTAGTTCTAAATAATTTTTCCTAATACGAATTTTTAGTAAATTATAATTCTTGCTAATATAATTTCAAAATTTTACGAAAATCAAATTCCTACAAAATTCTAAAAGTTAATAATAAAAAAATGAAGAAGAATGACAAAAAAGTGATTTAAATGAAGAAAACAACATCATTTACCCAGATCACTTCTTCATTCCCTGCAAACCAAACGTCTTGATCATCCAGTTCCATGACAAAGTTTTGAAGAACTGCATTCTCGAAGATTTTACCTTTTTCTGTGTTAATATTCGTAGCAAAACCTTCAATTTTGTCAATCTATAAAACATTTAATTTCAGCTAATTTTATATGAGAATTTTTTTCCCTACTTTGACTACCATTTTAGAAATAACACACACACAGACAAGCATACACTATCATTTAATAGATATAGTATGCGGTAGTATAATAGTATCTCGGTCTAGGTGATGAAGAAACAAATTCTTACAATTAGGTCAACAAACTTCCTTTGTTCATCATCATCTGTATATTTTCGTATTTTTTTCAAAATTAGTGGATATCTTGTCATCCGAGTCGAAGGCTCCACAAATAGGTTTTTCAGCTCCATTCCATTACAGTTTGGAAGCTTCTCACAAAACTAAACAAGACAGATACAGCAATGTAGAGACTTCAATGGGTTTCACAAAGATAGACGCAATATGTGCAAAGAAAGCAAGTAATGAATTAAAGAAAGAATGTGAAAATATACGAATGTAGGAAAAAAATAAAAATTTGACAAAACCTTCCTTAAGGAGCATACGGTTAGTAAAACCATTTGAAACTTTCCCTCGATGTTTCAAAGGTAGGTTTGAAGGTTTCCTAACCTATTCTATTTTTTCTTGATTGATAGAGTTTAGGTTTTACCTTCAAATAGTGAACAAAATCAACATTTGATTTTGAGTATTCTGATAATTTGTTGACACAGCCTTGCTGCAATAAACAAAACTTTATGTACGGCTTGAACTGTTTATCTGTCTAAAGTGAAGAAAGGACAAACATATCTTCAAATGATGTAGGAGGTAGCATTATTATGGTAGTGTAAAACTACTTCTCAAACGTTTAGAACAACGTCATTTTGTGACAACGTCATTCTGACGTCATGTGCCGGCTAGGTATTACAAAATATGAGTAACAATAGTAATTTAAATTTTTCAAAAGAAAAAAAAGAATATAGCGATCCAGAAAATTCGTAATGTAATTTTTCTTAGGTTTATTGTTATTATTAATTAATTAATTTAAACAAGATTTGTCAATTAAGTATAATTACCGTATTCTCTCTAATAAGCGCCCATAAATGGTAGTTATGGACAAGTCTAATTCATTCGGTTGTTTAGAAAAATGCTCCTTTCTTAAGTTCTAAAATCTTTATTTTCATATGTTTTGATTATAACATTTATTTCAGTTCAAAAAATTTTAATTGAGAGAATACGTTATACCATTTACTGTTAATATCGCTTATACACTTACATCAATAAATGTTGAAAAAACATCTGCAGGATCTAACTTCGTCCTATGGATGCGTTTACTTTTGAGAACCTTTTGAATAACTTCTCTCCACATTAGATCGTTGGCGAGATAAACATCATTTATATTTCCAAATATTTTCTCGCATTCGCACGCCATCAAATGACCATCATTATTAAGTCCCAACAAGATCTGTCGAAATACCTTAATGATATATATGTATAAATTTTGGTAATAGATTCGCCATATTTATTTATTATATAAAAAACCATAATTTATTTCTATAAAATTAGCAAAAACTTTTCGGACTACGTTCGTCTTCAGTGCATAAAAAGGGTTAGGGTTAGGATTAGGGTTTTTATGCACTGAAGACGAACGTAGTCCGAAAAGCTTTTGCTAATTTTATAGAAATAAATTTTGGTTTTTAATATTTTATATGTATAATATTTTAATTTCAAGATTTTCGTATGTATATTTTACTGTACTGACGATGACGTTAAGTCAAAAAGCTTTTACAAAATAAATTTTTGTTTACATGAATTCTATCTTTCATTCATCATTTGATATTTTAATTTCAAGATTTCGTGAAGTTTTGGCCTTTTCATGAGATCAAGTAGAATTAATTTTTTCCCTTGTCTAATAATTGAGTTCTAATTTATTTTTGCTTTTGTTTCTACACAAATTAAGAATGAATTTTAACTTTTTATTTTTCGAAAAAAATTTCATGTTTTGAAATGTATTCGATATGGCTTGAAACAGCACAAATTAAAATGAATTCACCTTTTAATAAACGTAGCACTTACCTTGCAAATTACACGAATTTTGTAAAGATACGTGTGTTCTGTTTGGATGAATTCGTAAATATAAAACTGCTGTTGACATTCTCTTGGGGAGAGATTCGACGATTCGACTAACTTTTCCCATGTATCTTCAACATTGTAACATTCATTTACGATGCTTGGTATCAACGTAGAATACTTGACCAAGCTTTCTTCCAAAGCCTATAATATTTTATATTATTTCAGTTGGAAACATTTAATTTTTAATGGGAAACATTTGCATGCTTTAATTCAAGGTACAGCCTATGCGAGTGATAGTCAACAATTTCAAAAAGATTCTACATGTAGGTTTATTATAAACTGCTTTCTTTTTAGAAAAAAGTGTAATGGTTAAGGAGAAATATATTCTGTAGAAAATATTAAAATTTACTCAATTAAGAAAAAGAAAGAATACATACTCCCAAACCTAAATCACATAATGTATATGATTAAAGTAATGATTGAGAAATATATATCTGTATATCTTTTGATTTTCTTACCTTGTTGATTGGTTTCTTGCTCATAACTGAACTTCTGTGAAAAGGTTTAGACATTTCTCCTTATAATAGCTGTTTTAAAAACAGCCTTGCTCTTTCGTTGTTTGCAAAAGCTTTAATATACATACAAACCCACTGAATATCAGTATGCAACTTAATCACTAACAAACATTAACAATGAATGTTTTTCGGTAAGCAATAATAATAATCCATCCAGAGTCATTGCAACTCAGCTTTACTATTTTAAAAGTTATTAATTATTACTTTGACAACTCAAGAGGGACACTATGCAAAAAAACAAAAAAAACAAAAAAAAAGCAAACGATGAGATAACATTGTTCTACTTGAAACTTGAACCCTCTATATTCTCTACCCGTTCTTTCATGCTGTCAGCTCTTCATATATATCTCCATGAAAACACACTCTGATATTTTGAAAAGGGAATTTCCTGAGATCGATATTTGTCTCCTGACTGGGATCTTTGTTTACTGATGTGCTTATCTTAGGAATATCTTCAGCTCTCCGTAAACGCAGTAAATAGTAAATTAATAGCTTTCAGACAGTTTTCTGCGAGAAATAAATTGTGTTTTTTTTATTTTGTTGGGTTTTCTTAAATAATTAAAACAATTTTTGAAAGGGGATAAACGTATTCTCGAAAATGGAGGGGAGGAAATAAGTGTTTTAAAGAAATAATTTAGGTTGCTGGAGATACGCTTTGATGGATATGGTCTAGTAATGTTACGGTATCACCATTTTGTATAGAAGTTTATTCCAATACTAAATTAAGCTTTCCAAAACGTAATTTTTAATCCATTGTTTATTATTTTTATTATTGATGGTTGAAATTTTTTATTAGTGAAATTTTTTTCATCGAATTTCTGACTGAAAAATCTGATTGAAAGGAGGAAAAACTAATTTGCATTATGGGTAAATATAACAACATGTAGTTATTTGCTAAGTTTAATAATCTGAAATATCTATAATAGTTAAAAACACAAAATATTTATCAAAAAGAAGTAATCTGATAAAAGCGTTTTCAATATGAAATAGTTACTGATATGAAGGTTGGAAATCTTTTACGTTGTGATACAAACGATACAAATGATTTCCCAGTGACCATTTGTTTTACGACTTAGAATAAGAAATATGAAATTAATATGTCAGTATACAAGCTAAGCTGAGTATTAAATTAATAATTTGTGCTCTTTAAATATCTGCTTTAGTCAATTACGATGAATATATAAAAAATAAGAATACTATAGTACGAATTAAATATAGTGACACTATCTGTTTTCGAGATAATCGTAGTCGTTATCTACTTCATGACTACTCGAGCTCGAATTATCATCGGCATTGTCACGTGAGAAGAATACATCGTCGTTTGACGGAGATTTCGACGACGAGTCGCTACTCCTTGATAACGTCGGCGAAGGGATGCTGTTGTTATTGTTTCTGTCTTTTTTAACAGAACGTCTCTGATTGTCGTGCTTGACTTGGTCTCTAGATAAGAAAGTGATCTCCGTATAAATGTGCTCTGAGATTCCGGGCAACCCGTTACTTGACGGGCTCATCTTTCGAGGTGGTGGTCTATTAACAGTATCAGCTGTCTGTGTTGGACTAATTTTACGTAACGAGTTCCTGTGATTTTCTTTATCATCGTCACCTATTGGTTTCGACGAAGAAGTTTTCCTAAAACCGTTTTTCGGTGAAATGTTGTCACTCCCTGGTGAGTCGATGGACTTCCGGCTGGCGTTGCTTCCTGTTCTCGAAATACCTGTATCGGAAGTCTCACTTCGGAAACTACTCGAGGGTCTCATTCTCCGGTAACTATCAGCCCATAGGTCTTCTCTGAGCAGTGAACGTATCGATTTCACTCTCTTCTCGTCCGTCAACAACCATGACGCACTTCTACGATCTAGTCCGATTTCACCGTTGTTGAGCGACTCGATATCGGGCTCTAAGTCAATCGTAATATTTGGTTTTGAATTATTTGATGCTACTGAAGTTTTTCTATTCAACACTTCGACGTTTTTATTACTGCCCACGGACATTCTACGCGTGATTTCTACTGAGTTAATCAACTCGGAAGTCTTTCTAGGTGGATTTATCGAATTGATGTTCTCGTCACTAACTCCTTTCGAATCTTGAAAGAATTCTAATGTAGAACCAGTTCCTTGTTTCGCTTTCTCATAACGATCCTAACAAATAATATGGAGAATTAATTAATCAACACTAATAATCGTACGGCTGTTTACATTTTGCTTGAGCTTTACCGTTCATACCGTTATCCGACCCGCTGAGTTGTAATCGGCCCTCCCGGTTATAAGCGACGCAGTTACATACATAAAAATAAAACAGCCTAATGAGGATTTTTATTGTTAAAGTCATACGATTAACCTGTAATAGAGCTCTCGTTTCATTTTTGAAGCATTCAAATATCCTTCACTGCGTACAGGCTGTTTTGAACATTTTCGAAATAAAACAAAATCAACCTAAAAATCATGCAATTACAAGTACTAATTTTATAGCGGATTATATTTCCCTTGACTTATGCCGCAACGCTTAGTTGTAATCGACCCTCTCAATTGTAATGGTGCCGTCACATAAATCGCAAAAACCGGCGAAAAAAAGAAAAGTTTGTTACATTTCAATCTAGTGGACAAGAACATCATTATTTTTTGTATGCCAAAAATCGATATTATCTGTATTATTCAGTTCATGTTAATAAAATTTAAGAAAATGTTCACAAACATTTTGATTTTCTCACAAAACAACGTTTAGTAAATACCTGTGCTTTTGATACAGCTTCCATCCATTGATCACGTGATTTTTCTGGCATTTCTAACATCATTGCGTTCGAAAGCATTCCGTGTTCATCCAGGTATATGACCACCACTGATGTTGGTGATATTTCAGACTTGATGAACTGAACACGATCCAAGAAATGAAGTTGTTTCACTACCACCAGTTTCTTAGAGCTGCTTTTCCGACGAGTGAATACAATGACATCGGTAAACAATAACATCTCGATACTCAGTTCACCCTGAAAAGTGTTAGATAGTTACTTTGATATGTTGTGTATGTAAAGTGATTGATAAAAAGACTACTATGGATCATAGATTTTTGCTCAGCGTAAAAACGGATTCATTCATTCAAAGATTTTCAATTCTTTATCATTTGGCATATATTAACATGTGTGACTAGAGAATCAAAACAATTAAACATTACACTATACAGTACACTCTGGATAACTCGACTTTCCAAGAAGGGACCAAGAAAATTGTTCGAGTATCGAATATTCGAGTTATCGAGGTTACGAGAAAGGCTCAGTGAGGATTTAAGGGGAATTCAGAAACAGTTGGAGTTGGATGTTTGAGTTGGATGTTCGAGTTATCGGGATCACACTGTAAATACCTTTCCCTTCTTTTCGATCATTTTGATCGGTTCACGTTTGAGGAAACATCTTTGTTCTTTTTTCGGAAGGTATGAGATATCACTCTTCAAAAACTGAATACAACCCTGTGTAAGAAGTTACAAATACAAATGAATAAAAATCCAAAGATTTCCAGGATTTTTGAGTTTAACGTTATTTTCTTCGTTAATAAAGCGAATCTAACATGAATTACAAAACTCTAGGGTTCACGATTTCAGATGTCAAACAACTAATTCTGATTAGGTACTAATTATCTTTCAAGGTGGAGAAGCTGTTTCCCGAACATTACAAAATTAATAAAAAACACGTGAACTCACCCACATGACATCTTCATTGCCAGCTGACCATGTGTTAAATTCCTCGAACTCACCAAGAATCAGTAACAACTCTTTCTCTTCGTCAATCTTACGTAAACGAGTATTGATCTTCGTTATAAACGTTTCCACTTTTTGAAGCTGTTAAAAGACGAACAGAATATTTCAATTTCATTTAGAAAAAAAATGGCAAAAATATTATTGAAAGGTTGTTACTCTTAATAAGTGAGTAAATTTATCAGGGATACCCTGTAGATATAACGATTGCTTTAAACATAAAGCATTAGCTGCTTGCTACCCTGCTAACTGCTATCCAAATTTCATAAATACCAAAATGGAGTTCTCTTCATTAGACGATTGTTCTGACGATTGTCTAAATTTAGATCTCAAAAAATCGCGCGAATAAATATACTAAATGGTGGCCATCATCGGAAATATATTGGTTAAAAATATGGCAATCATCTTTCCCTCGATGAAAAACCGCTTTTAATTGGAGAACAACAAAACATTCAACAATTTTTTTCTACTGCACATTTAGTTTTTGCTAAGATCGTAATAAAAATTGTCTAGTAGACATAAACCTTAATATTTGATAAAACTTACCATTGCTTGGATTTCCTTCTTTTCGTTTGGGTTGTCCGTTGCATCTTTGATAGACTTTAATAACAAAGGATATCGAGTCATGCGTTGCATTGGTTCTGTCATCAAAGCGACCAACTTCAATCTCTGGCATTGCGGAAGACTTTGACAAAACTAGAAATGTAAATATATTATATAGGATGACTGATAATGCTAACCATTACAAAAAAATATTCTTTCGTTGGAAACAGCAGATGGCGACAAAACAGAAGTAGATGTCGAGATAATTTTGTTTAATATAAATTTTTGCACCATGCACACGATTTATATATTGGAACAATTCTAATATATTGGAAAAAATACGCTCGAGCTCATACAGGATTTTCAAGCAGGGTTTTCTTCGAGAACACATGTAAAGCCAACATACCCTTTGAACAGATATTTAACAAAATGGCTTCGTTTAATTATAATTATTGAAGTAAACTCACATCAAGATATGTTTTGAAATTTCGATGGTTAGGATTGTCTCGATTGCTATCGGAATATTCTCGAATTCTTTTCAAGCAAGCATCTTGCTTCATAAAAAAATCCACATATGGTTGAAATAGTTCTTCGGTCTAAAAGAAAACACAAAAAATATTCTTTACTAATTCTAAGTAGCAATAAATTGTACAGATCTGTATCGTAAAAGAACTGGATTGCATATATACGAGGAGCACGTAGAAGAACTTAATGAACTTAATGAATATTGAAAGGTTAATAGTTCCAATACCAGTATTTACCTTATCAAATGCTGCCAAAAGTTCACTTGGTTTAAAAGGTCTACGTTTCTTTCTGCTTTTATTGATGACATCCACCAAATAATCTTTCCACATGGCATCGTTAGCAAGAAGAACTTGATCTATATTTGCAAATATGTCTTCGCTTTTCATGTTTAAATCGTCTTCCCTTTTTGCTATTCTGAAGATCTGCTGAAATACCTAGAAAAACAGAAGTAGAAAACAATCGATATTGTGAACTGTTTGATACCTTAAAATATCTAGAAACTGAAAGATCGAAATATGGAATATTAATATTAAACTATATAAGCATATTTGAGTCTGGAAAATAGAGTGTAGTTGATATAGAAGAAAATCGGGAATATTTTTAGATAAGGCATTTACTTTATCAATGGTAGGAAAAGGGATGATTTAAATCTTAAAGAAACTGATAACAATTATAAATTCTATGATATATACCTCCACCACGAGTCTCATCCGACATATATAATTTCTTTCCGTAGTTAAGAATTCCCAGATACAACTTTGCTGTTCTTTCATCTTTGCCGTCAAGTAGTTATCAGGTATGAGGTGTGCCCATGCTTCTTCGAGGTAATATAGCTTTAAAACTCGTGTTGGAAATTCTTCGTCGATCATATTGCATGTGTTGACTCTCAAACGCTCCGTGAAGTCTTCTACCATCTGAAGCCATCGGATGAAAAATTCATTTAATTACTAACAATAAGACTTTTCAAATTGGTCAGGTTCTTATTGAAATAGAGGATAGAAAAAAACAAGCACCTTAACAGATCTAATTATAATTGAGTAAATTTTAAGTAAATCAAGCATTGTTTTTAATATTGTCATAGCAGCAAAGTGTACCCTGTGACTCGATTCCGTTGTGTTTCCTCATACAAAAATTATGAAACAAATTAAGCAAGATTACACCACAATTTCTTTCCACCCACGAACACCTCGATGTCTTAGAAACAGTTGCATCATTAAAAACAAGAAATGAGTAAAAATAGGGGAAATAACAATTAGAAGCGTCTAAAGAACGTGCTGTAAGGGAAGAAAAAAACTCAATCATATAAAACTTTTGAAAGATGTTATTACCTGAGCAAGTGACTTGTTCTTGCTTTTCTAAAAGAAATGAAGAACAAAAATAAAAAACATATATTAAAGGAGAAGAGCTATTTGTTTTTACCTAGTATAATAAATTTTAATTCATTTTCTCATAAAGGTTCGTTAAACAGGCCAATAAAAGTCTTGATATTTTTTAATACTTTAAGGAATCAGTTTATTTTATGGTTTTTGAAAATTGCACGTGGATTTTATAAATTTTCTTTAATGTTTAGACCAAGTTCACACAAAAAACGACCTGATTTCTCAAAACTGATGATTAGCTAGAAGCGATTAGTTGTCACTTGTTTGTGTGAAGCGAATAAACGATTATGTAGTTGCTTTTAGTCACCTGATATTACACCACATCAAAATCATGACAAGATCACAAGTTTATTATTTAAGAAAATCAAATTTGTTATCGTAAAAACAAACGTCTGTTTAAGATTTAACCAAACCTCTCCAGCTGGTTTTCTAGGTTGTGTCAAAATAACACTGAAAAATATTTGATACAGGAGTCTCCAAAGATACATTTAATGGATTTTATGATTATCTCCTAAAATCTAAAACACTTCTTAAGATTCACCGGCTTTTGAAAAGGAAATTCATATTTTACAAACCATAATACCAAAAGTTGCAATAATTTTGAATCAAAAAATATTATACACGCGACCTTTATCTGCAATAAGAGAGAGAGAGAGAGAGAGAGAGCTATACCATAAGAAATGTAACTTTTCTTGACACAGTGACTGGTTGTGGGCGCATCATTTTTTCTTCTTGGAGATCAGCAAGCGACTCTGTTTTGTAAATCTTTCCCTCTCGCATATTCAATTGATTTAGATCGAGTTCACTGTGATACTTTTTAAAAGCAGGTGGCTGAAGGAAAAACCTCTTCATCGATGCAATGAAAAATTGATACGGAATTTAAAGCAGTTTTCGATTTTTATCAAAGAGTCTATATGCCGCTTACTATCTTTATATTGTTGTGTATAAAAAATGTTTTCTTTATTTTGCCATCAATTTAACCAAGTCTTCCTTCTCATTGAATTTCTTCTTCTTAATTTTTAATACATTTAAACACTCGCTTTACGATAAATCTTTACTATATTTTCCACTTAGCAACCATTCAGTAAGACTTCTTCTTTTGTTCTTGTTTAGGTGAACATAGAAAGAATGTGTTCTCCTTTTTTTCAACGACAGCTGAATTCTTACTATTCAATATAAATTTAATTCATTTTATTTTCATCTATTTTTTTATTATTTCCGAAACTTCGAGAACAAAAAAACACGTTGCCCCTTAACATTTCTTATTGTTTCCAAAAATTCTGCTGAAACAATTCTAATAGCATGTATGGAAAATTAAATGAGAGATATAAATATCAACTTTTAATTCGATCCTTAACTTCTCAATCCACCATCATAATAAAATTTCACTTTCAGTATACAAATAAAAACATAAAAAGTTAGAAACAGCGACTTTTTTCACATATGTATCCGGTATAAAGTATCATTGTATCTTATTTGACCCTTTCAGTACTGTTGTACTTTTGTCAACAAAAAACAAAATCAATTCACTTCCAGTCCTGGTTCGCATCCACATCACAAAACATGAAGTTATTATGTTGACAATCACACACACACACGCATATCATAACATCCCATCTCATTCTGATGCAAAACGATGCATTTCACTGCCAATTTAATGGTTTAACTATCCATTTAAATTTTAATTGGTTCAGAAACACAAACTTTTTTCGAGAAAACATGACGAGAGTTCAAGTATTATTGGAAACCATTTGAATGTAGAAACTTTTTGTGCGTGTGTGTCGATATGTGATTCCGTGGTAAAGCAAAGGGGACTTTCTTATCACTTTATTGTTTACACACCAAATGCAATAATCGATTAAGAAGATATCATTCATGAACTGGAAGTTCTATCAATTTCAATTACTTTTATTGAGCAATGGGATAATTTGAAAACGGTAGATATAGCAGTTATAATCAGCATGGATAGGATGGCATGCAAAGAATCTGATTGAAATCTCGTTCAACATTTATGTTGAAATTTAAACGCAATCTAAGTTTTTTTTATATACACTTTTCTCGAGTTTTACATATTATCTTTTCGTTTATTATGTTGTGATTCGATCTTTTTATTA
The DNA here is from genome assembly GCA_031834005.1 of Dendronotus venustus. Classification (NCBI taxonomy): domain Eukaryota; kingdom Metazoa; phylum Mollusca; class Gastropoda; order Nudibranchia; family Dendronotidae; genus Dendronotus; species Dendronotus venustus. The sequence continues at coordinate 19,695 of JAUEKX010413968.1, forward strand.
ACATAACATGCAAACATGTTTTCTAGGAAACATAGCGAACCCTGTAAATAAAGCTTTTGTTGAAACAACTGAAAAATTACTTATCCTCAAGTTCCTATTACTTATGACTATGTATCCTTCTATGACTATTAGCTAATTATTTCTTAAATAACTAGTCGGAGTAGGAGAACATCAATCCATTGATTGGTATAGTTATAAAGACTATTGAAGATAAAAGAATAAACTGTAACTGGAAAGCCAAGGCAATTTTTTGTTCTTGATGTTCTTAACGGCATTCTTTTCTAAACGCATCATGTTCAGATGTTTATTTATAGGTGCATTATAAAACAGTGACGTCGTCAGCCTATTTAAAAGTACTAAATTACCAGAATATTTTCAGTCCTAATATACGCACATATGACTACTGCACTACAGACATCATTGCTTTTTAATTCAGTTTTAAGAGCATCATTTTAAGTGTTTGCAAACTGTATACCATATTTATTGTGGCAGCATTTCATTGCAATAATGACATCTGTTTTGATTTAATAGATTCTGTTAGAGAAGCGATACTTTCAAACTTCTTTTTTACATGGCAATTCACCTTAGGATAAAAAACAGATGTGTAAAATTTCTTCTTTTACACCCATGGTAAAATAAACCTTTTTGCAAAATAAATAGTAGCTTTTTACTTGGAAAATTAGTTATCTGAGTCCCCAAACAACGTGAATTGTATATTAAGTAGCATATGTTGTTACTTCAAATTTCTGGTCAATTCTTTACACAAAGAGCTCCTTTTTTATAATTCTGGATTCAAAATGGGTCAAATTGAGTACCCTTATATAAAGACATTTTTTTATAACTTTTAAAAACTGGTTAGATGCTTAATGGTTTAGAAATTTTGCTTGTCCTTATACATTTAATGTGTATCTTTTGGAGACCAAGGTTTAAAGAAACTATGAATATCTACTTGTTTATACAGTATTATTTAGTTTTGAGATTTTCTGAAACAGCTACTAAGGTACTGATTGAAATTATCCTCGGCCAAAAAATATCTAATGAAAGCAAAACCAACAAATTAATTTTTTTTACCTTCGTTATGCTGACCGATTGTTTTCTCATTTTGTCCACCAATAACAACAACAACAAGCAACCAAAATAAACTCTTTCCAATCACATCGTATACAAATTAACAACAACAAAAAAAACATTTCCCTCGACTCCCTGCGTTTCACTTTACATGTTTTTTATAATCAACCGTTGATTATTAACAGACGATGCAAGGATAGTTGTTTTATTGTGTGATGACATCACACTACTCTACTTCTACTCAATACCTTCTTTAATGCGCTCGTTATAAGCGTTCCTTTCTCTTCATAAAAACAGTTCACAAATAAATAAATTTGTGTTCACTTCCTACTGAAATGCTCCCAACTTGTCAAAGGATTGTATCTTTCTGTAATTACGTTTTATTTTCCCCTTCCCTTTCCTCTGCTCGTTTTGTTTATTTTTTTTTATGAGATTCCAAAATAGAAAAAGATCATAGCGCAAGCTTTCTGTGTCTGTGTGACTCCTCAACCTTGGTTTATTTGAAAAACAAACTGTTTTTTTTTTTATGTACAGGGAGATGGTTGGGTGAGGTCAGGTTGTAGGGTCTGTTAATCCATGGAGTTTGTCTTTAAACATCGCTTGAAAAATCTCTCTGATCTATTGATTGTTTAGTCGTTTGAAATTACTACAGGAAATAGCTTATCGATGCTTTTTTTTTATCTATAATCACTTCACCTTACCGAGATACAGATATGCAACCAAATATTATCTCTATAACTATCTAAGAACTTCTGCATACTTAAAAGATATTGAGTCAATCTTTGTGCTTTTCCATTAACCCTTTCGGTGTCATGTTGCTTGGTATTAAGGGGATCAAATATAGTTAGATGAAGACCTAAATATTCATCGAGTTGGTTGTGACATTTTGTTAATCATTAACTTACGAATTAGGGAATTTCCTAAATGATTATAGAAGTTTAACCACAAAAACACTTAGTCCATCACAACAACAATTCTTTATAATTATCTTTTGAGAAAATAAACAGTCACCACCCTTGCATCCCTTATTCAACATCACTTATTTCACCCATTTTGACGTAATTTAAATGTTTAATTTAAAAGGTTTGATTTATTTTAGTACCAACTTTTACTTAAATTTTGAAATTAACAGGTTCTAAAATTAATCACGATATTTCATTTACAAATCCTTTTGATATTAAATATGAAAGTCCCTACAAAATCTAATGCAGCAAAATATTTTTATACAATAGCCAAACAATAATCATGACGTCAGCATTATTGGCATCTTAAGGAATTTCAACATTTTTGTTGCAACAAAAATAGAGCGATTCAAAAGAAACTCACCGAAACAAACAAAAAGCTTGAGGACGTGGTTAATATTTTATTTGTCTATCACCATATCATATGGTTGATAATTCTATTCGATGTACATTATAATAACGAAAGAACAGTTGGAATGTGGTAACGGGAACTAAACGAGAAACGTTGACGTTCATCGTATTCTCTCTGGTGTAGTAACATCATGAGAAAAGGATTAAAAAAGATATGAAGGAGATGAACTCAAACACATCCAATTTAAATCTTCTTACTTCTTGCATTATTCGCACCAGTCTATTTAGAGCTGAGCATGCAATTATAATTTTTCTTAAAGTTAATTCTTACCGCCTCAAAACAAAAAAAGTAATAGCTAATAACATTAGATCAATCCAATGCAATTATTTACTTCCATAAAAATCAAAACCGTAAATCTTGACAGTAAGAATAAAAAGGATAAAGTACAAAACATGATTCACTTTTTGCTATTTATGCTAACATGATTTGTATTTGTTATTTTTGTTTATTATACCATGTAGTTATTTTGTTAATCAAATTAAGCAATTGTAATTATAATTTTATTAATTCTTATTTTATTTTATTTTTATACTTAAACAGTGGAACAAAGAAAACAGCCGAATGAGTGTCTGTGTATAAACATTTTTAAGCAACCATTTTGAACCAATTTGATTAAAATTGTCAACTCCTTGAATACGTATCTTTACCCGTTTTTGCTTACCATCAACGAGTCAAGGATGCGTTTTTTTTTCTAACTGAGATAGCATTTGAAGAAATATTGTAGCTAAAGAAACAAACTTACCAACGAAGCTCTTTTTGAAATTTTATTTTCAGTAGTTGGTATCTGCTTGGTTGATTCTTCTCTTGCGAGCTATAAAGAAAGATAAAATTACGTTGGATACAATTTCACGATTGAACCGCAGTGAAGATACTACGAGATTCGGAAGTATTGAGCAGCATATGCAGTATGTATCTATAAAAATAGAACCCTGTTTACAAAGGAAATAATTGCAATATAGTCTCTTGAGATGCCATCCAATGCTATGAGTAAATCAAATATTTTTGTGCTATTAGAATTCCTTTTAGCCTTTAGAGGCTAAATAATTGTCCCTAAGGCAATAAAAAGATTTTCTTCTAAGTTTTATTTTAATAGATACATACTGTATAAATATGCGCCAAAGTTAAAAGAGAAAAGCTTCCAATTTCTAACAATGTGGAGTGCATTGGTGAAGAATGGTATTCAAGGGGAATTAATCCTAAGAAAAAAATTACTTACAGGAGGTTTATTATCCATTCTCTCAATGTCACTGTCCGAGCTGCTTGATTGCTTGTCTCTTGTGTGTTTATGCTTCAGCATGACTATCCTATAATTTGTTTACTTTCAGTTTCTGTACTTTTTTTATATATTTACGTGTTTATACTTGTCAGTATTTCATCACTCACTTTGATATGCTAGAAGTCGTTTTCGTTGTATCGCTTGTAAACAATTGATAAAAATAACAATATCAAGAAATGTATCAATTACTCTATCAGGGGAATTTCTGCAGTCCGTAGTTTTGTTTTCTCATAAAACAAATGTATCATGACCTTTTTGATTGCCTTCCAACTTGCATTCTGAGGTAGTAGTAACGAGGGAGCATGCATATAAATTGATCTTCTAAACCGATAATGGAGAAATTAAGTGCATAAGGAATGTTTATTAAAGGATTCAGCAAATACGCAGCATTAAGTCTGATTATTTGCATCGTCTGAAAAACATGAATGCAGAACGCAAAAAGATATCCTTCTATTCAGACAAATAAAGCCTTGTTTTAAGACTGCTAGGGGAGAGGCTTTAAAATATTATAAAGCAATTAGACTATTGTTTTAACTAGCAATGTATTATTAATGCTAATAGTGCGAAAACCATATGACACAAATCAGAGGTTTTGTTTTAGTACATTTATAGGTGGTAATGACGTTTGGTCAAAACTGATTCTCTTTTCTATGGATAATCTTTTAGTAAGTCGATTTATTCCCAAGACTTAAGAAGAAACAAGACAAGTAAATAAACGTTTCTATGTTGATGGATAATAAATAATTAGTGCAATTTTATGTGAGATCATCATCATGTGAGATGGATGGTGTACGTTTTTCAAAGATTCTGAGGAGAAGGAGAAATCTTGTTTCAAAAGTTAAAAGTTATACTAAAATACATGCTCGACATGCTCTAACACACTGAAAATATACCAGAGATTGTCTTGAAAGTGACTTGCAACATAGTGTATTTTCACAACACAAAATTGGCATTTCATGCCATTCCACGCTCTCAGGAATTTTAAAGATAGATAAATACATAGATATCTAAATTTTTTTTTCAAAAGTTTTATCAGTACAGGCATTGTCGCAAGGTTCTTGAAACCAAGCTGGTCATTCTAGAGTGAAAATTTTTAATTTTTCATCAAAAAGAATTAACACACGGACAAAGTGTGGTGTGGAATAACAAACAAACAAAAAAACATTTAAGTAATTATAATTCACTCATATGTATATTTATTGACCCAACATGTTATAACACAACACAAATTTCAATAATTCATTATAATATTATATATTTCAACTTTGTATTTCTCTATTTCAATTATCATCTCTCAAACTGGAGACTGAAGTTGTCATTCCATACAGAGATATGATATGATGTTAGCGAAAACTTTCGTGTTTTCTCTAAATTGTTATTCTTACATTATTTCAAATAGACGAAAGAAATGTGTATTGTAAAAAAAGCGTGTTTTGAAAAACCAGAGTGTGTCAAAAGACACAAAGGTCATGATATTATTAAATTTACCCAACTCTAAATATAATAATATTACCTTTTAACTTTAAATATTATACCTAGTTTATTTTAAAATGGAGTAGTCTGTTTATTTGACATATTTATGCAAATTGTACTCTAATTTCCTTAAAATCCAATAGAAAGCTAGCTCTTCAGTGAAAGAGTCTTTAGCAAGTACCCTATTATTAGCATGGATACCCAAGATCTCTCCTGGCTTCCTTTCCGTGTTTATCTCTTATTCGAGTCTGTAGTTTATTCAATAAATTGATTTTCAAATTCTTAATTAGTTGCGTGAGAAAACTATGAAAATTTTAAAGTGAAATCAAACGCGTAAGGCACAAAAAGACATAAGTTCACAAGTACCTCCCGAATACTAGAAGAAGAAAATATACTTTGCTCATAGGAACCCCACCTCAATGATAACATATTTCAACAACGTTGCCATTTAAAGCTTTAAACTTTCGATAAAAAAAGCTTTTTTTCTTCAAAAGTACGTCTAAATTTCATTCGAGGCTGGATGTGCTTGTTTTTACTTGATTTTTCGTTAAATTTTCAGCTTCAAATATTCTTATTAGGGTTCTTACACAAATCTTACAAAAAAACTTTATTCTAAACTTAAATCTTTTACACTAATTGATTAAGGAATTTAGGCTTTGGTATAGAGTATGGCCTTAGCATTTTCTTAATTTTTGAAAAAGTCTCAGCTTCGACATTCTTATAAACTAAGATTTTAATAAAAAAAGACATGTATAGAAAACACTAACAAATCTATTTTATGTAAATTATACAAGGTGTGGTTTACAGAGAATGCTGAAAAATCTATCGGCATATATATATATATATATAAATTTCAACAAAATTCCTTCTGAACCACCTTTTATTTCAACAATTTTAGGCGGTCGTGATTCGTAAAAAAAAAAAAAATCAATTTACAAAACAAAATTTACAAAACTATGTATTTATTAATTTAGCATTTTGTAACAGATGGTATGTTATGTTTACTAACATCTTATTTAATATAAAAACAGTAGCTTAATTGAGATCGAACTTTATTATTATTATTTCATTGTGGAATAACAAAAATGCTTATTAATCATAAATTTCGATACCGGCTTTATATCCGTTGATCCCGTCTTTATATCCGTTGATCCCGTCTTTATGGTTGCAGTAGGGAAATAATTGAATCTACAAGACTTGTTTTTATAGCAACCACAACGTCTTTCCTTGTAAACAACATGGTTATTTCTGATTAAACCTGTTACAGATTTCCTGAGTCTAGCCAGTTATTTTGTCGTTGAACGTTATATAGTTATTTTTGGTAGACAGTTTGGAAGTACAGAACATTCCCCAGTGGTTCCGATATCCGATTTTTGTTCCCATTATAAGCAGGTAATCTACGACGAGTCCTTAATAGTAAGATATTATCAATACATCTGATGTAATCTTTGTAAACAGTAATTTACGAGCATTATAACATATCTTCGAAATGTTTCATCAACGGTTCGGGGACAGAGTTTCTTTACGTACCTCCACTGAACGTCTCCTTGATGTAACATTTTAACGTCTAATAATCTCCTAAATTGGACGTCATAGGGAACGTCACCATGTCCACCGGAAGTGGCAGCGTCACTTTAAAAAAGTTCATCCAGATAACATCATTTTTCAATCTTATGATGGATGGGCAATAATATTTTCAAAAGCATGGAGCACAATCACACTGTATACCATCATATTCTAGGGAGTCCTCCTGTGTTCTGTTTTTCTCTTCTGTATAAAGGTATACCGCAACCCTTTATTACTGTAAATTATCAATCACGTCAAGAAACATAGACTAGAATTTAGGCTAGATTAACAATCAAGTTAAATTTAAAAAATAAACCATAAAGCTTCGTTCTCACTATGAGTTAACGTGAGCTAACGTGAGTTAATTTTTGTGGGTTAATTTTTTAACTCACGTTAGCACAAGTGTGAACGTCATTTAAAAAATCAACTCACAAAATTAACTCATGTTAACTCACATTAACTCATGATCTTGAAATCAAAATTTTTGATTCCAAGATCATGTTAACTCATGAGTTAAGGAAATATCAAAGCATACCGACAGTATTTGATGTATGTGACGTCAATAAATGCAAAAAAAACGAGAAAAAAAATAAAAACACTATTTAAAAGAGAGAAACTCCTGACGTTGTTGAGGAAAAAATGGCGCTCTCTTTACAAGAAGAAGAACTCCTTTCTTTGAAAGTTAAAACTAACCCTGCACTGTTTGATAAAGCAGTAAAAAGATACAAAGAAAAAGATGTGCATATGAATCAATCTATGATACTCTCCAAAATTCTCCCTTTCCGCACAAATTGGTCTCACCCAAAATCTTTTTACATTATTTTTCTTTCGCTTTTTTTAAAAGCTCCGAAGCTGAACGCCTTCTTTGTCGTCGCAGTAAAAGCACTAAAATCATATCCTCAAATTCTTCATCCGAGCTATCGCTTTCCATATTGTTTTCATTAGCTAGATTTGAGGCAAAAAAAACTCGTGAGTTAATTTTCGTTTTAGATGTGAAACATGCATATTAAATTAGGCTTGTGCAAATAAAAATTAACTCATGACTTAAAATTGAAAATTAACTCACACTAACTCACGTTAACTCATAGTGAGAACCAAGTTTTAAGGTACTTTTGGGTCAAAAGAAAAGTTTTAGTTTCAAATTGTTTCTTTATACGAAAGGAAAGCAACACCGAATGCATATATAAGGGTGGTAAAAAAAAATGTTAGTTTGTTCTTGTCTACCACAACGTCTGGTATTAGAAACCAAAAGAATTACAAGAGCATTAACAACAGAAAGTCCACAAAGATGAAAGTAAGGAACGACAACAACAACAATAACAACAACATAGCAACATGTTTAAACACAATACAAAGATTTATAGACTCAGAGGGATATCTAGAATGTCGGCAAACACATGTTGTAGGACAGAAAAATAAATAATTATCCACTTTTGAGATTTCTTTATTAGTCTGACAATCCTGTATGTATGTGCTAACCAACCGAGACATTTTATAGACGTTATATGGATGTCAAACGTGAAAAAACCTTGGATGTGTTCTGTATAAGAATATTTGATTGATTTACTACTATCATGCTTCCTGGAAAATGGAGAGAATTTATGGAAATTTCACTCGTTTTCTTGAGGTGTTTTGCAATAGGTTTGCTTTCCTGGCTGTGTGTATTCGAGATTTAGCTGCAAAACAGATAATTGGTAGAACATCTCTTATCCGTTGCTTCTGAGTCAACAATTTTGAACACAAATGAGACAACTGACAACTTGAAAAGGATGCTTGAATGATGTGTCAAGAACAAATTGAAGATAAATCAACTCTTTTTTTATAATAAGTTTTATAATAAGCACAATAAATAAATAAGTAGATCTTGTGGAATATTCAATCGAACACCAAAGGAGTTTCATCCAGACCACATCCTTTATTAGTAAGAGTAAATGCAAGAACTAACACAAAAAATCATCTCAAGTTCATTAACCCTTTTAGTGCCAACACCTATCGCAGTTATGATTAACAAAGTTTTACACACAAGTCTAACTCTCAAATGTACTCGAAAAGGAAGATTAAAGGAAAATTATCAATCCATTTATCTCACATGGGGGAAAGATCTTCGATATTTACAGGCCAGGGACAACTTTAGGATGCTCTTAAAGTGTTTAGCTCGCAATCACAGGCTATTTTATCATTGTTGTGCTCTGAAAACATTTGGTTAATTGTATCATAATCACAAAAATTAGTCTTTATCTAATTGCACTTGCACTCATTTAATCAATCAGAGTGAATTGAACCTCGGTTCAATACATGCCCACTCTGCCAATCGAGTTAACTAATCATTAAGGATGTAAATATATACCTTATTCATTTGCGAAATTTTCTCTTGTTAGGTTTTAGTTCCTTTACTTTTTTGTAAAGAGCAGTCAGTCTAACCATCTATACTGTAATGTTGGATCCAATTTGCGTTAACTAATTACGATAAGTACTTGTAAGAGATACAACAAAATAAAAAGAAACAACTGACCCAGAATGAGTTAGTGCCAATTGTTAATATACCCGTATCCATCTGCTTCCAGAAGCTGCAACTTTTGACCATTTCAGAAAAAATAGAATTCAATTTCCTTTTGAATGATGATGAATATGTTAAGTATTGAATTTGTATTTAATTAAGCATTGACCGTCTTCCAGTCTTTTTGAAAATTGATTTTGTGCGTGAACTAAAAACGACAAAATTCGCTTAGCAAAGGCGAATTTAGAGAACCGGCATCATCTGCGAAGGAGAGTGAAAAGACAATTATCTTATAGTTCATTTGGCGTTCTTAGAGTTAATTTGGCGGTTGACGAAAAATATGTGACTATGCTTCACAAGTCTTATTTATACTTTTAACATGATTAAAAAATTAAAAGATGTAAAATGTGAAAAATACATTTACAAGAAATACAAAAATTCATTTACGAGCAGTTTAAATTTAAGAAACAAGAGAATTGGCGACTTTTTTCATGAAATATCCTTTTTAGTTACTACAACCTTACAACCCTGGATTCAAGAGAGATATAGGAATTTTTTGTTAGCATGTTATGATGTTATTGTTTATTTCACAAAAGCATCACGTGACCAAACAAACCAATCGGAATACTTTGCATAAGATCTAGAGTAAGAACATCTGTGAAGAAGAGCTAGAAATCAATCATCTTAAGATTTTCTCAAGGATAACTACTTTTTTTACTCTTCTCCGGACATTTACCTCGAATGCACGTGTTAACAGAAAAAGGAGTCCAATCTCAGAGGCAAATCTAGAATGTAGCAAATACATGCGTAGGAGAGCAAAAATACAGCGATGACAATGAGAAATAGTACAAGATGATTTTATTTTCACTCTCCTTCGCATGTATTTGCTACATTCTAGATCCGCCTCTGAATCTAGACTGATACTAGTTCTTCGATGAAATCTTTTACTAAACCAATGGAAGTGTCGATGAGTGTTGTAATTCTTAATAACAAGCCTATACTTCCACTTTTGATCTTTGTTCAAAATATTTCGGATCGGACAGTTGCTGCTAATTTTAAAGTTAACGTAAAAAAATACGATTGCTTCATTCGATTACTGCTATTATTCAAAGCAGACATTTTAAAAGATTCTGTGTTATTTTGTATCTACTAATTTTGCGCACGCTTTTTGGTTTGCGGTGACTTTAAATCAAAAATGAATAAAAAAGAATTATTAATCAAGTGGACAAACTCAAACCATCTAATTTAATTTATCATCGGGGATAAATCAGGAACTTTTATAAGAAAATCGGGGATAAATCGGGAAAATTGAAACGAAAATTGGGGAAATTTAGAACTTTCACACATTGATTTAAAACTCTACATCCGCCCCTGCGAATGACAAATTTTATAAAAGACTCGTAGAAATCAGCACCAATGCTGGAAAACCAAAAAGATATTGCCATTTGGATTGTTTGAAACAATTTTGAATGGTTTAGAAAATGCATGGAAGCTAGTACAAGAAATTTTTGTAAACAAAAGTCGAGCAGGTGCTTCATCGAGGAGAATGACGGATGAAACTTCTGGAAGGATCCTGTGATAAACAACAACTCCACCGAAGAATCGAATGAGTTGAGGCATGAGGTATAAATACTCGTAGATATAACGTAGGTAATAGCCACTAATCCACGAAAATAAACGTCCTCAAAATTTGAAGAAAATTGTTTAACAAGAAAAATTCTGTCTGTGAAAATGTGTATTAACATTATTTCAACTTTAGATAAATAATATACATATCCAGGTTAATGTACGGGCTTCTGAAAAACAAATACAATAATCTTTTACATCACAAAACAAGGCACAAGAACCCCTAGCAAAAGACAAAGCTATAAAAAACGAATAAGGCTATATTTTCAGACGTCTGTTTGCGAGGAATTT
>JAUEKX010413969.1:0-17180 GCA_031834005.1 Dendronotus venustus
CCTATGTTCTCTCTCTCTCTCACTGAATACGAAAAGTATCTTAAAATATCAAGTTGATATTGCAGACATATCAATTGGATATTATCATCTATTGAACATCATATCATCTATCTACTGGAGTTGAGCATTATTTTGCGCTTTTATTTGCCACACTGTTGGCAATAAGTCATCTTGATTTTGCCGATGTCAAGTTTACTTTGTCGTATTTCAAGACTTTTGAACACTTTTTTTTTCGGCAATCAAAACGCAACTTTTAAAGAAGTAAACGGCAAATAATAACAAGTTTAGTAAGTCAAGTATACTTGACATTGGAAAAATAAGATCAATATCGCGATGTCAAGTATATTTGACATCGGCACTTAAAAAGAGTTAAAAAATATTTTTTTTTTTTTAAACAAAGAAAAACAAAATAACAACATAACAACATAGATAAAATGAATTCAAATTCATCAGAAGAAGGAACATCAACATACAACAGTGCATCACGTATTCTCCATAACGATGATAATAATAACAATGATAATAATAACAATTATCATGCTGAAGTGAGCAGCGCTACTGTAGCCGAGTACAACAATAAATCAAAAACAGTTATAGTCATTGTTGAGGAACCTGCCAAAGTGGTTACCACTGGTATTAGTAGCAGCCAGTCTTGTCCCGAATCTCTTGCTACCCAAGAAACGTCTCCGAGAAACACTGAGAAAACTCGTCGACGTGTCGATGTAATTTGCACAAGTCTCACCGATAAAATACCGTCGAAAAAGGCCTCACAACCTCTTCAAGTATTACCGACAGCTACAACGTCGTCTCCTCTGATTGTTTCGCCAACACGATTAGCAGGTCACGTGCCTGAGTTACAAGTCGACGATATTGAACAACTAGCGTAAGTTGTCGTGCCAAGTGTAATCTAGAAACTGCCTCTGCCTGGCCCCCTGTTTTTAAAATGAAAGAACTGCTAATATCAAAGTTGGAGATTAGTTTCTAGCATCTCGTTACCAGAAAAACGTTGTATTTTAATTAGAAACAGAGGGTTTGAATAAAGAGACTGTGATATGATAACGAACTACTGACATGGTTTCTACTGTGTTAAGTAATAGATTTAATATTTAGTCGGGAAAAAGTAGCGTTTGCTTGTTGTCGGAGTAATAATAGAACGTAAAAAAAACCAGGTTTTCCGCAAACATGCGTAGGAGAGCAAAAAGGTAATCGTGTCTTAAGAAACGTTACAAGATAATTGTTTTTTTGACTCTCCTTTGCAAATGTTGAAAAATCTGTTGAGCCGTCCCTGAATGATGATGGTTGTAGTAGTAGTAGTAGTCTAGAGTAGTTTAGTTTGGGTAATAATCCGGTATGCCTGGTAAATCACGGAGGATGTCCGGTCTATTTAGAAGAAATATTAGAAATATTATAGATTCTTTCTGGTGTAAACCGACACACTGTGCGTGCGCTAGACTAATTCGTGAATTTTTGAGATTTTCCCGAATTTATTTCACTTGATTACTAAAGGAATAGGGAAAAACCCTAGGGGGAATAAGTCGCCTCTAAGCTGACACTTTTGTGTGCGTGTATGTATTACTTTATTTACAGTTGACTAAATAACGATAGCTATTAGAAATTAAGTTAGTAAAGGTTAACTCTGATCACAAAAAAAACACTCTTTTATTACATAATCTTTTATAAAATGTCGGCAGTTTCTGCAAATGCTTAATCTTTTGTTTGAATGTCGTATTACCTGTTAATTCTTTCAAGGACATTAGAATCAGTTCCTATACCTTTAGTCTTAACAACATTAAGGAGTCCTTCCCATTTAATTCAGTTTTCACAATTCCACTTTGACAAAGTCCCTATTTCTTGTGATAATTTTACTTTCGTTACAAGGTCTTTAAAACTAATTTGTAGATTCCGTTTTTTCTTGTTCGGTTAATTATACTCTGAAGATATGTCTGTTATCATCGTTATTTATGTTTTCTTCTTTTGAAATTCAGTTTAATCGCTATCCTAATGAAATTAGGTCCACGTGAAAATTAATCGATCGATCTTAGTGTGTATCAATTCAATTCAATTCACTGTTTAATTCTGTTTCGTTCGTAGTTTATCGGACACACAAAGAAATCTTCAGGAGCGTCTGCAAATGCTCAGTCCTAATCGCTTCAAAAAACTCAAGAAGAAGAACAGGCTATCTCAGGTATTGATTTTATATACATAAAACAAACTTTTAATTTCTGTTAATTTCTTAAACTTTTAAATTCTTAGTACGAATTTTCTGAAAGTCGAATTTTTTGTAACAAAAATAATGGAGCTTGGAACCCTCTAAACCCGCCTTTGACTAATGCACAGTTTAAATTTCAAATCCCCCTTAAAATCATCAAACAAAAGATTTAATAATAAAGCCCTCTCTATATACAACGTAAAAAACAACAACAACAACAACAACAACAAAATCACGGAAACATTTAGTTCTTGTTTGTTATCAAAACAACAAGTGTGTAATCCATCTCAATAGTTTTAATGGTTTCAAAACGTATTTATGTCCTTGAGTTGTTTCACATCTCACTCGTACGATCTATCAAAGGTGATGGTTATTTGACCTGGTCAAATGATAATTGGAAGCTTGCATTGTTAATACTTATTGTATTATGACAATTGTTTTGTCATATCAGAGTTATTACACTATAGTTGAAAGGGCAAGAAAAACGATGACAATTACCAAGTGTTGTTTGAAACCTGAAAAACTTTAAATGACAATATCTGTTGATGCAAGCATTTTTACAACGTGATTTTTTGAATTTGTAGTCAAAATGATTGTTTCATTCGATATATTAAATAATCTAATAAATTTTGCCACCGAGCGTTTATGGGGAATTCTCAATTTGAGAATGTTGGAGTCGTGGAGACAAATTGTTTTGTTTACTTTCAATAGAAATAAGACATTTATAATTGATTATTTCTTTTTTATCTTAGATGATATCTGGTAATAATTACAAAAATAAATCAGAACTCTTTCAAAAACTATTCAAGAATTTAAATCCGAATGAAAGATTGATCATAGGTAAGCAACGAACACCCTTACCTTGTTTCCTCAAATTTACTCTTTAGCTCTGACCGCGCAAATAAAAGACTGGGGTATAGGACTCCACTCTCTTTGTTTCCAAATATGCTCAGTACGGGTAAACTTCACCAGATCCCTAATTTTTGCGTTTCCATGATGACACCCGAGAATACTAAAATGGTGTATTCAAATCAATTAAACATGTCAAATCCTAGTTCCTAGATTTTGGGTTTGTATGGAAATTCGGGAATTGAGATTCTTGTTAAATCTAGACTCGTATTATTATAATAAATCCTACTTTTCCTCAGAAATTTGATTGCATTTTCTTTTTTAACTTTTTATTTTTCATTTCAGATTATTCGTGTGCGTTTCATCGCGATATCCTTGTGCATGGCCGTTTGTATTTATCGCAGAATTGGCTGTGCTTCTATGCTAACATCTTTGGTTGGGAGACACTGGTGAGTTGTCGGCTTCCTAACTACTTCGAAATATTCGGACGTGCTACTAGTTTTTATCGTTTTTATCGCGAACTTTTGTGTAATATAAAGATAGCATACTATTCCAAATCCAAAATACTTTCTTAAATATCCTTCTCGCAAACCTCCACTTGTGATATAAACAATAATGATAGCAGACGTTCTCTTCATGATATTCAGCTTACATACTACAATACATACATGGACAATACAAGATTGTAGAGAATATACCAGCAAAGATGGTGGACATAAACGCTATATATTTTTTTGTTTCAGATTACAGTACAATGGACGGATATTACCGCAATCACGAAAGAGAAGACAGCCAAAGTGATTCCGAACGCAATACAAGTCCTAACCGATACGGAAAAGTTCTTCTTCACAACCTTTGTAAATAGAGAGAATGCGTACACTGCGCTGTTCCGCATATGGCAGAACGCACTTCTCGGCCAAGTAAGTGCCTCGTCTGGGTTGATGATTTATTTGTTCTTTCTCTGAGAGAATGAACGACGATTTTGCTGTTCCCATTTTAAATGCTTAAGAAGCCGAATATATAGTTGATAAATTTTGGAAAGGAATTTTTAAGGTGTCAGGATAACTTATTTCGGTTTTGGATCAGAGATATTGTCTTGCATTTTTGTTATATTTTTTGCACGATTTGTTAATCATTTGGAACGTTGCAAACTGTTTTTTATCACTGGGTCTTATGTTTATGAACCCTTTGCAACAAATTCAGTTTAAGATTATGACACGTGCAAACACAATGTGTGAGCTGTTTGCGACGCGTTTCAAATAAGACAACAAAAATGTTCGGCAAACAAAAACAAAACAAAAATGATACATTTACCTACATCGAGCTTCTTAAATCAGCCCGTATTTGATGAATGATTTTTACACAGTGTTGCATTAACTCGGCTTGTATGAATGTTTATTCACACACTTATGTGATATGGTAAATTTTGGGACTTTTGATTATGTTGTTTCAATGCTGACCATCGACATTGCGTAAGGATCATAGGCGGCATTAAGAAATATGGTAGCCTCTGAAAGTATAGACGCATACAATGATTATGTTGTAAGAGTTTTACTTTTTAATTTTAAGATTTAAGTCTCCATGTCTTTCACTCACAGTATTTCCTCTAGTAGATGGCTCGCTTCTAGAAAAACGTTTCGCAATAACCTCTGCAGCCTTATATTAATTATTCATTACGAATCGGACTTTCGAGTTTTTCCAAATTTTTTAAAAACAATGCCTTCTTCACTCTGGCGTAAAAGAACTCAACTTATAATATACATGACCATTGTATGATTGATGATGACGTAGATTTTTTAAGTATAAGAAGAATCTATTTTGTATTGTAATATCGCTAAACATTTTTTTCTTTTTGTCACTCTTAGCCAATGCAACCCGATGAATTAAAAGACATCTGCAAGAAATACCGACAAAAGAAATCAACGGTTGCAGCGGACGGTTTCCCTATCAACGATGAACTCGACGAGACAGGAGATGAAATTGTTGAAGACGATTTGGTTAGCACCAACGGGTCAACTGAACAACTTAATAAAATTGTAAGGACAATCACAAGCCAAATAATATACTGACTAAGGAGGCCCCACCATGGTTGGGGCGGACGGGCCAAGAAAAGTTTTGAAAAGTACTTTGGCTAAAACATCATTTAAATTTTATATTTTAACTAACAAACAAAACTTTAACACTAAACTAACCGGAAGAATATAAGTATATCAAAATGTAATTTAATGCCTATGTACCGTAGGTACTTAAAAAGACCAAAAACTTTCATTCTTTCTTTTTCTGTTTCTTTCTATTTATTTTTTAGCAAAAAAGTGGGGGGCCATGGCTTCTGCTCCTTATTTTGACCGCTGGTTCGATTTTTCGATCGAATATTCGAGTTACCAGATTCTTTTATTTTGGGAAAGTTCGGATTCGAGGGGACTCCAAAACTGTTACTTATCGGGCATACCTGCTTCATCTTATTGCTTTGTTTATTTCTTAGGATAATTACGAAGAAGCAACATCAGAGAATATCGAATACAACAACAGCAGCGGTGGCAACTCAAATAACGCCAGCACACACCCTTCTGATGGCGCGACAGAAACTTCGCCGGCTCGTTGCGAGGGTGTTGTTGAACAGTCACCACCCAATTCTGTTGAGGCAGATACAACCCTCATGTCTGCCTCGATAGAGAGGGCGGGTTCTCAATTGGAAGTTGGACCCCCAGAGGATGGCCGTGTGTCGCCCCGCAAGAATACGGGTGGGTTTTTGAATGGGAGTCTTGGGGAAGGTGAAGCGAAAGAGCGTATCAAGAACGCCTTTAAACACGTTCAAAGCCGCCATTTCTCGAAAGCCTCTGATTTATTTCGTAAGAAGAAGAAAGCAAAAGTGCGTCAACACCATCATTCAATACACCTCGCAGTGCCTGATGATGCCGGTGAAACAACCACCGACTTTGAGGAGCCCGACTCGGACGCTTCTACCGATAATCGACTGGATGAAGGTACATAAAATTATTTTACCGCTTGAGAAACTATTGATATTTTTGCTCTCATACACAGAAGTTTGATTATCGCAAGATCCATCCCTGGGTTGCCAAAATTAATCAATTCTTGGATTAATTTATCTACGGCTTTGTTTGAAATGTTATTTTAAATTTACTGTGAATGTTTTTTTTGTTTCAATCAAAATTGATATCATATCTAACGTGCGTTACTTTCCTTTCAGCTTCAGCAAAAACAGGCGAAAGGCAGCAAAGTTTTCAACCTTAATTTTTATTGTTTTTTTCATGTTTTGTTTTTTTAGAAGTGTTTTGTCCATGTGCATCACATAATGGAACTGAATATCTTATGGAGGTAGGTTTGTTGTTGGTTGCTTGAACTTGTTACTGATTTACGCGTTTGTCTAAGACACCTCTATAAAACGTTTAAAAGATGTTTAAAAGATCTCAAGTTCCTGTTAAGATTAATAACGGACATGATTTTGTGCTAGAAGGAAATTTGAATCAAATTCTTCTGTAAAAGCTTTTCCGTATTATAAGTTGAAGTCGAAGCTTTTGTAACTTTGTCGTCCATAATAAATGGCAAATGTAATTCTTTGCTTTAGGTGACCAAAATTTGGACCTAGAAAAATTTACGGTCTACGGGAATGAACTTAATTTTGAGACCGCCACTAATTTCCACGAGATTACGGAAAATTAGACAATAGTTTTGGGCGGCAATGTAATCATATCGGCATTCTGTTTTCACTTTTTCTTGTGTAGGAATTCAATTTTGACATAGATGCATTGTATGCACACTTGTTTTCACAAGAATCCGACATGATGAAACGCGTCTTCGAAGAGCGGAAACATGAAAGTGAGCGAATTTGATAGAAATATTGCTTTGGAAAGTAAAGACCTTCAACCCTAACCTAAACTTCTCTTAAACTGTTACACATGACTTTAACCTTAAAAACCAAGAGTCCTTAATATACATCCCAAAACAATTTTTTTTTTAAATATGGAATTATGTACCTCCCGAGTCCTTACTGAAAAGTTAAGTTTTCTCCATGTAGTTCTTTGGTTTTCTCTTCTTTTTTTTTCTTGTAGAATCCGTGCTCGGATGTTTACACTGATTTTCATCCAATTTTCCCCTGTTCCGTTAAAAAGCTAATCCCGATTTATAATCCCGATTTATAATCCTGATTTTCCGATGGGATGTGCTGCATTGATATTGAGTAATATCTTAATCCGTTGTTTCTTTCCTCATCTTCATCTTTAGATTGGAGGTACACGGCATTGGAGAGAGACGAAGATAACAATACTACACAATCTCTATCATACACACTCAATCTAAATTACAGTATCGGACCCAAAACCTCTGACACTGTTTCTAAACAGGTAAAAGTGTTTTTTCATTCGTAAAATGCTCAAAATAGCGCCCCTTCTCTAGTAAACAATTTAGATACAGTAAGCACCGCACGATAGTTGCGTCACGTATAATGTAAAAAGAATAAAAATAAAAAAAATAAAAAGAATTATTCCAAAACTTTATACTGTGTATCGCACCAGATATTATTTTTTCAAAGTTAAATTTTTGTGTAAACGTCTGGTAGCATTTTTTTTTTTAATTTTTAGATATTTTCAAAAGACAACAAGCCTGGATCAGTGTACGTTGTACGAACTGAGGTAATAAACGTACATGACAGCTTTAATCTATTACTTATGTATTTAGTAGGAATTGAGGAATTTTCATTTATAAACTTTCCACGTTTCAATGTCTTTGTCCATTCACTCTTAGTAATAACTCTCGATTGGGGATGTTAATATGCATTAATTATAGTATGAAAGTAACAGGAATGCTAACATTTCCCTTCTCTCTGGGTGTCTCGTCTTGAATGGAGTCCTTCGTATTTTACGTGCGTCAATTATGGTGAGCAATTAACTTTTCGGTGATTTTGAAAGACCGCATTGTTGCTCTTTTTTTTTTTATGCGAAGAAATATCGCGAATCAAAGATTTCGCGAGCATTAACTTTTGCGAAGTTCAGCGTTAAATTAACCTGAAATTATTATAATTATTATTTCATTAATTAAGAAAAATCATTTTTTCTCAGCATAAACTTTCGCTAATTTGATCAAAACCCGCGAAATTCGCGAAAGCTGCTATTTGTGAAAGTTTCTTCGCCTAAAATATAAGTAAAACGTTTGTTTTTTTAAATATAATCTCCATCTATTATTGTATGTTCTTATTATTTGTTTATTTATAGAATCGCAGTTATGGAGTCCCCTACTCGGATAGCTTCCACGCTTCTGTGAGCTACTGTTTAACGAGGCTACCTGGCAATCGATCTAAGCTAAGGTAAGTAGACTTCGTGCAATCGTGCACTTGTTTTCTTTTCATCAAAATATTTCTATGTTTTTAAAAAGAATGAACTGTAAAACTTCAAGACGCGAACAATTCGCCCACTTATAAAAAATCGGGGTGGCCAATTTAATCCTAAAATTTCGTAAAAAAAAATGACTGCTTTTATTATGTTGCAAGAGTAGTGGATTATTCTATATTAGTTTTTAGGGCTCTACACTTTCGTTTACCTGGAACTTACCATAGCAGATTGGCACTTTAACCAATTTCTTTTGAGTTCATTTTTATACTCGCCTCCTACACGAGTAAATTGCTTTAAGCAAATACTATCTCGTATTTTTTCTGTTTTGTATTTTTACATTGTGTTATTGTTTATTTACTAAAATCTTTAGGGAGAAGAACCGTTTGTAATTTTGTGGATCCCGATTATTTGTATGTTTGAATAAAAATATTATCAAACTACTATCTACAAATAGACCTAACGGATATATTTTCTCTCATTAATCTAGAGTGAACGGTGACATTGTTTATACAAAAAGAGTATTTGGGCTCGTTAAAAGTAAGTACATTGCTTATTATTTCCCAGCCTTGCACTGGGTGTGTATATTGAGATGTCTTTGCAACGTTCAAAAGACGTTGACTTTATTTAAGGTATTTCTTACCGTACCAAAGATGTTCTTCTTCTAATCATTTTGCGCGTTTAATATCACAATTTTTGTAACGTTGAAATTAAATGCATACAAATGTTTCTTTAAAATATCATTGTTATAACTTTTTAGCTGCCTAGCCACTTTCCGAGGTGGCACGCTCGTTGCCAAACTGCTTTTTTTTTTTATTATTAGCAAATTAATAATGTGGAAAAACTTACCTTCCCGAAAAGGCTTCTATTTTACCGAATGTGTTAAAATTTACCTCTGAATTAAAAAGGAATTCTCATACGAATTCATTTAGTTTCTGTTTGTATGTATAAAATATATCAGATATATTTTTCTTTATCTGAAAACAATAGATATGATGCCCTGGGAAATAATCAATTGTATTTAATGTTCTCATAAGACATTCGTGATCTGAAGCAGCAAAGAAATTCCCTGTTATTCTTTCACTTATTCCCCTTAAATTAGGAAATTAGCATTCCACTTTTTTAAACACACCGTGGCAAACAAAATGTACACTCAAAGAGGTAAATTTTGAACATTGGCAATTACGCAAACATTGTGGGAGCTAAATATTTATATATCGGTCAACCAAAGAGATACCAAATTAGCAGTTTGGCTTCTTTTTTTTTGTTACAACTTTGGTCACGGCTATTTGGGAATAAACCTCTGCTAGTCCATTTGACTAAGGTTTAAATTCTTCATTTCTGTTTTCTAGACATGATATCTCGTAATGGCGACGAAGCAATGAAAGATTACTATATTTACTTAGGTAATTTTGTCTCCTCCATTCTCTATATTTTTATTCAATTGACTGTGCTTGTTTGTCGGGATAAACAAGTCCGATATTCTAAATAGTAAGGTTGTAAGGTTGTAATTATTTATTTGTTTTTTTACAGCTGGTATTCTGAAATCAGAGTCAGAAGCCTCGCCTGTAAACAGCAGTACTTCAGCAGGGTTGAATAAACGAAAACCCAAAAAGAAACTGACTAAGAAAGTAGCTAAAGAGCCGAGCAAAAGCACTGATGTAGTTCAAGCAAAAGCTTCGCGTAAGTGCATATTATAGACAGGATACCGGTCCTCTCTCCTCTGACGCATTAATTGTTTTTGTTTTTTGAGAGTGTTACATACTGTGTGCGCTCTTGTTGTTTTTGCAAAATTCACCAAAATTTTTAAATTTTCTTTAAAAAACGTTATCAGTAGTTGTACAGTAAGTTTTATTAAAGGTGTAAATTTTTAAAAATATGATTAAAATATAACTTTGCAGGCTACTTAGCTAGGTGTTATTAAGTTCAATTTTTCTAAAGTTACATAAGCTATTACAAAATTCTTTCAGATGGTACATCAAACTCAACGACACCTTCCAATCAACCTGAACGTTCAAATGTTTTGACAGTAAAGTAAGCAACAATATAACTTGTTCGCAATTTGGTAAATTTGAAAGGCAAAAGATCCTTAATGTATTCCTTCTGAAACTTCAAAATTTAACTTTGTTGGCGAAATAGTTAATCAAAATTTTCTTTCTTTTCATTTTATTTCTTCTAGTCCATTATCGTCGACAGCTTTAATAACAATCTCTATCATGTAAGCAGTTCATATTCTATCATTTTTGGTTTTTATTTTGATGACGTAATGTTTCCGGCCGGCACACAACGTTAAAATAACGCTGTTACGACGTCATTTCAACGTCCATACAACGTCATTTTAACGTTTTTTTAATATACGTTATAAGATTTCTGTTGTTGTTTTTTACAGGATTATTCTACTTCTTGGCATGAACTTTTATATACTTCGACGATTAGGTTCGCTCGAGGGAAGTTTCCCTACAACAGCAGCTAAGAAAGCCTGGATCCCAGAGTGAGTTTTTTTTTTGCATTTAGAGTACTTTGCACAGTTTACACGAGCTAAGTGAATTCTTTACATTCTCATATACTCTTGTTTGTATTTTGCCTAAAATGAGTGTTTTTCTAGAGTTGAATTGAAAAATTGTCGTTTTACCTTGTCTCGAAAGAATACAGTTAGGTAGTAAAAATAATAATAATAATAATAATAATAATAATAATAATAATAGATATTTAGAGTGGCTAGCCCAGAATAACCCAGACCACAATAATGTGCTGTGGTTTTTTCCACTGAGGGCCACTTAATAGTCGGGCAGATTAATAGTCGTAATAGTCGGGCAGATTAATTTACTTCTCTCTTTCAAATTATTGTTTTTTTATTCATAGGGAATTGCCAAATACTAAGGAAGAATGGAAAACCTTGTTGGAATATCAGAAGAATTTACACGATTTGGAACTAATAAAGTAAGCGGGAATTCGACTTTAAAAGCTCTAAGAGGAGAATAATTTCAATAAAAAATAATGGTGTTTTTTTGTGTAAATGTTCTCCTTCACAGATGTTGGCCTAGGAAAAAACTAGTTGGCACGTATTGATTTGATTCATTACATTTTTCCTTTTTGTTAAAATGATCGTCATGGAATTCTCTTGGTCATAAAATTCTCTTGATTTGATCAACTCGACGACGTTAATGTATAAAGTTGTTTGCGAAGATTTTATATCCAATTTATAAAAATTTTAGCTTTGCGAAATTAAGACATTAATGAAAAAAAATCCTTCTCCCAATCCCAAAAAAATACATTTCTCATAAATTCCAAATCTGCAAATCTTCCTTTTTTATTTTCTCGAAGGTTAAAAGAAGTAATAGGAAACACGGCTCAGCTAATAAAACAGGTAAATACCCAACCAAGGTTTCTCAATTTTTATTTACAAAATGTTTATGATTTTCTCATTATGCACAATCCCCGTACAATTCCCGTGTGAATGAAATAACACATTACATTATAGGTTGAAGGTTCGATCTCCAAGTTGTATACGGAGATCGATAAAACGGTGAACGCCGATCAAATACAACACCCAAAACCAGACGGAGATAAAAACAGCAACGGCATTCAAGGAGAGCTATAATTTAGCATTATATTAGCCCTGCAATTAAGTTAAAGCATGTGCTGACAGAGACTGGAAGTTCAAGTTATTAGTTTTACACTGAATGTGTATACAGGATGACCGGCCAAAGTTTAGTTACTGAAAACATTAATTTTGTGCGTACTTTGGAAAAGCGTGTTCTTTAAAAATAAAGAATTCACCAATCTTTTATGCTTTAGTTTTAGAGGTGTTGTGATATTGCAAATTTTTTTTTTTTAACCTCCAATAGTGTTTTATTATAAACAATCACCATCATTCCATTTCATTCATATATATGTGAGTATATATATACCAAAGTAGTAAAATATGGGGGAGCTGTTTTGGGGATAATTAATGTTTGATACGATATAGATAACAAATAACTTTGGATGATTGTTTTTAATAATTTTTATTGTTATGATTTTCGCAGAATTTAATTTTTTCCATCTACATTTGTTTGTACGCATGCGCTGTTTTTATAAGCATTTAACACGAGTAACATACCCATTCACTATCTCCAAAACAAGAACAAATATTTTTTGTACAAATTTCTTTTTCTCTCTACCGTTGCTTGTTGAAAATTGTTTATTAAGTAACTTTGGTGTTGTGTTTTATTTGTTTAGAGGTTTTCGAATGTAGATAAAAATAAAATATTTTATTATTACTTTGATATGTAGGGTGTACCAAGAATAAGTTAGTCTTTTATTAATTCAGAAAATGACCGAAATGTTAAATTTTCGTGTGTTTGCTCGTTTTCATCTTTGGTCAGATTTCAATCTAACTTTATTCTTCTTAGAATTTTGATCAATTTTTGTGTACAAAAACGATGCTTATTGATTTGTGTACATGAAAACGAGACTAAGTTAATTCATGAAAATTGTTGCTATGCGACTGAGAAAACGTTTTGCTTGTAGGCAGGTTCCTATGATGCAAGTATCAGTCATTTTATGATAGTGAAATTATGTAAAAAATTATAATGTTCAACCTTCATAGAAATCCCTGAAATATTTTTTTTTTCTTTTGTTCTATTTCTAATTTTAATCTATTTTTCTGTTTTTTTGTACGACGAAGTAAAAATATTTGTTTATATTTATTAATAAAAATTTGAATTTTACGCAGACGATAAAACCGAGAGAGAAGCAAAGTATTTTGGTTATTTTTCTCATTAAGCAAAATAACCAAATAACCAGGCATACTCGCACTCCTCTTCTTGAGAAACATAGCGAGTTGGAGTATCAGGGCTTGCCTGGCTAATTAGAATTACTCCACCCAATTGAGCCAAAACTCCAAAAATCGACCAATTGGAGGACGTTCAGCTGACACAGTATGTTAAAATGAACGTTGTAACGATGTCGTTTTAATGTCGTATCAACGCCCGTGCAAGCGCATAAGTACTTGAAGAGAATTAAAAAATGTATTTTTACAATAATTGCTATCTAGTTAGGACTTTTACGGAACATAAAATATATCGAAAAAAAAAAAGATTTTTAAGACACCTGAAGAACTCTCTTCTTTCCTTCAAATAAAATTATTTCTCGTAATTCTTCGTTGATTTCGGTTCAGATTTGAAAATTTGAAAATTGAACAATGGCTCACTAATGCCTACTTTAAGGTAAGGAACTTTCGCCGGAAGAAAGTATAACGGATCAGCCCAACCGCAAAATCTTTATTTTTCGCTATTCAAAAATTAAGAAGGGGAAAAAACTTTAGCGTTGACCAACCTTGTTTCCCTTCGTTACACTTATGTCTTGTATTTATGTGAACTGAAACTATTAAAATGCATTGAAGATTTTCGTTTTAATTGGTTATAAAAAATGTAAAAAAAAAAACACATTTTAATCTGATATATATTTTTTTCAAACTTTTCGCGCAAAGGGGCCAAAAAACGGGAAGTTTCCGACCTGAAAGTAGGAAAATTATTCCTAAGTGATTAAAAGTCCCTAATCACAGCTTTTAAACTTTAAGGAATTTTGTCGATGAATTAAAGTTAATTTGAACTTAACTCACCAATAAATTCACCAAAATTCTAATAAATTTATTTCGTGATTGGCAACAACAAATAAATTCCAAAACAATTTAAGATTCTACTTCCAAAGACAATATTTGAATTACTTTTATTGACGTTATTTTTGTTTCAAGTAGAATTATTGGTTCTTTAGTTTAAGAAAATAATATATGAAAAGCACTAAAGAAACTTTTATTTTTCATGCGTATCCGCAACTTCCACAATTCTCCTTGCAAAATAAAACGCGTCGTAGGTTAGACAAAGCTATTACAATTTTGGGCAGTACGTGTGTATCTTGAGTGTCAATCAGCATCAAAATCACAAAAACACATTTAACAAACTTTACATGTTTTTTTACAATGAAACTTCATCCAACTACCATACACTGGGTGATCACAATATTTTTTACGTTCTTCCCTTCCACAATCAACGTCCAAGTCGTGACACACATCTTTCTCTTTCTCAAGTGTTGTTTTACACTTATGTGTACGACATCGTCTCTTTCTGATACGGTAGCCCTCACATGGTTTTCCCCCATACATTGCAGGAGGTAACGTGCAAAAGCGATAATATATTTCGAACCCCCCTCCGCACAGCTCTGAACACAGTGCAACCTGACTCCAATGACTCCAACCTCCATCTATCGGAACGTCTGCCGAACGAACGCAACCACTACAACTTCGAAAACAATTGTAATGCATAAACTCTTTCGTGGCGGGAGTTTCGCAGTCCCCTCGAATTTTCCAATCATCACAGCTCGCCATTCGATTTAAACAAACCATTTCACCAAGATTTGATTCAAACGTTATCTGTTTAAACATTGGGTTACGGAAGCCAGGTAACAAAAATTGCCAGTATGATGGTGCTAAGGGAAATACCCAAGATGAAAACATGAACATAAAAAAAGACTAAAAGATTTTGAAATACCAGGTCTTTGTATAGCTTTTGTATTGCTGAAAGATGCTTCGTGCCTCTACTCTAAACAGAATTGGCAACGCCACTTTAGAATTTAGTGGAACCTGGAATAGCGAGTGTAAAAAAAGAGAAAGTAACGAAATCATTTTTAAAACTGCTTAAACTGAGATCTGGTATAGCGTATTTTTTTTTTTTTTTTGAAACTATGAAAGTAAATATTAAAGTTCGCGTAATACTGCTGATCAACGCTACCCTTATATTATGAACAAATTAATCTTACGAGGACAATCGATATCATTGAGACCAACATCAGCGTCTATAGGGTGTTTTTTATAGAAATATGAAACCACAAATCCCGATCTCGTTTTCTTGTTATAAGATATACCGGTGTCGAACCATTCTGTTTCGTTCCAAAACAGCTGGTTGTAATCTCCTCCTACCGCTTTCACGTGTGTCAACTGTTCTTCCAATATTCCTAACTTCTGAATGTGAAGCTCCCTAAAAAATAAAACAAAATTATTTAAAAATAATACCTAAACGAATCTGATTATATTATCTTGGAAATTTACCTCGCCTTCCGCCTTTTCACCCGACCGACCGATTTCGCTTTAAGACATATACTCGACGTCTGGCACTTAAACGCTTCATCAAACTTTTAATTTATTGGCTACATTGCTTTCTACTGTTGTGAAAAGATATCGGCGAGTATCAAGATTTCAAGACTTATTTTGCTAAATAAATAAAAAAAGAGTTTTGGGGAAGAAATTCCTGAAAATAAGATGGGCATAAAAAAAATAATTTTCATTCGATTTAATTAATTAAAAAGCGAACCGCGGACTTACGTAACCCAAGCTGTGACAGCCATATTACATCCAGGAGCTTGGTCTAAATCATCAGCGTAAAATATTAACTGTCCTAAATCCCTATCTTTAGCAGCCTGATCAAAAATTATTGTATCTTTCTCGCCTGAAGTTAACCTCGAGGCTAGGTAGATTGCCCAGTCTTCTGCACGGTTTTCTTTTGGAGCCTGCAGGATGATTGCCATGTCGAAGAATTCGCGCAGGACGCCGAAGGCGTGTCTGCATTCTTGGATATCACGTTCTACCGCAACGTTCCAATCTTGTCGCGCTTTCTCTATCTCCAAATCTGAGACACTCTTATGAAGAGCCGACGTATTGAAACTTTTTTCCCGTTTGTACCCTTTTTCGGCAGTATCGTTTGAATGATCAGCACCACCTACGAACCAGTGAATACCTTGAAAACTATCTTTTGCACGTTTTAGTTGTTCTTCATCTTCTACATGGTGGTTTTCGTATGTACTGTCTTGTGAAGTGACGAGTGCCAGAATAGGAACACAACAAAGAAGAATATTTACGAAACGTATCATGTTTGGGAAATCTCTTTTTTCCTTCTTTGTAATGATAATCTATGACGAGTATCAAGTCATGAAATTATGACAGAAATTCAAAAAAACAAAGAAGCAACAACAACAACAAAAAACTAAAATAAAGCAAGAAAAATTTTTTTTCTTCAATGCAAAATAACGGTAGCTCTGCACACTACACAACTAGGAAACAAACTATATCATTTTGTACAGAAGGTAAGCTTTATCGTATTTTGCTTTGTGAATTTTGATCTCCGCGCTCGACAAAGGTTTTTGGAGTAAAATTATTAAAAGACTATTAGCCATTAAACTTGAAACCCAAAATTAGGAATTTAATTCCCTCTCCAAATCAAGACTAATTAAGACACTCATTTGATGTTGATAATACTATATTACTATAAAAACAATGAAATGCGCTCGGACGTCCGAAGGTTCTGCCCGATCCTTATAGCTTCCGGGATGGACTACAATGATCGTTAATAATGTATACTCTTTGTTTGTTTCGTGGCGTTGTAACAGCGTTGTCAAGATGTCTTTTTAACGTTATATCAACGTCCATCGTAGGCCTTTTCTTTAAAATGAAGGCTACTATTTCCTTGTGAACAAAACATTTTTCTTTAAGAACATTTGGATTATATTTTTCAATAAATGAAATAAAAAAACATAAAATACAAATTTTATACATGTGACTTTAATTGCTAATGTTTCTTTTTGAAATGAAGCAAACATCTTAAACCAAGGCTTCTTGTTTTTGTCTTAATTTCAAAACTTCAAAACCTTTAATAATAACTACAAAAAAGATTAATTTATTGTACATGTTTCGACATAGCTTATGTCATCTTCAGCTAAGAAAAAGATACATTTTACGTGTCAAATAA
>JAUEKX010414080.1:0-12930 GCA_031834005.1 Dendronotus venustus
AACAAGAAAATGTTATTGGTTACAAAACAAATAAATTGTTATTAAAGTTTCGTTTGTTAAGATTGAATGTTTAAAAGCTTATATACATAACAAAATAAAAATCAAAAGAACAACACTTTTTCTTTTTATGTAGTAATACGAGACACATTCTGATTTGATCATGTCTAGACTTAGATTTTATCGTGGCTACCGCACGCCAGGCATTTTCTACCTGATAAGGCCTGCAATACAAACATAAAACATATATTTTTTTTACAGCTAATCCAATTCTGTTTAGTTGAATTTACAACCAATAAAAAAAAAAGAATCAGCAAACCCCACGTGGGGTACACGATAGAAGTTCGCATAAATCAATTTCTTATTGACATACCAAATATGGTCCGGAGATTTGTGGGACACCCTGTAGTTTCTCCACCTCATGTTGAGCAATGATAATTTTACAATTATTGTGAGATCTAGGTATTGTTTCATCAGTTGTACAACAAAAAAAAAGGGTTGTCTAATATTACCTTGCAATGAAGCTACACCCATTTTAAGTAAAAAAAAATATCAGGGGCCCTCCTGACTATATATAAGGCGTAAGGTAAACTAGACTAGACCTAGTCTGTTTGTTTCTATTGGTTTTAATTGGACTTTTTATTCTTTGATCACGACAATCATAATGTAGCTATAATCTTTTTGTTGAAATACAATATTAAATGATCAAGAAATCAGTTGAATATAAATAAAAGTGATAGTTGAAATTTTTTTATTTTTGGTTCAAATCAACCTGGCTCTCTCTTTGTCATTATGAGCTTGTAAGGAAGAAAAAGAAAAATCCAAATATAAATACGATTCTCAATAACAAAAATACATAGGTATACCATGTATATTCAAACATCATTGATTGTAAATCATGTCAAACAAATTAATAAAATAGAAAAAATTGGAAGTTACATCTCTAAAATTGAAGCAAAGCGCTGGTGCGGTTGTGGCATGATGATTCTCGGGATTGAAAAACAGACCTGCCTACGAATCCGTCGGATCGAATTAACCCGCGATAAACACTCAAATTTAAAAGGAAAATTGGTCTTGAATTTATTTCTACCTTTCGAATAACATTACGTAAACTTTAATACCCGAAATGGAGGGCAAAGCTGTGGAGATAAAGATTAGTAAGGTGATTTTTTTGTCTTTTTTCTATTTTTTCTAGCATTTAAATAAGTACAGCATTTACAGTAATCTAGGAAATATTCATTACTATCTTTTCTATAAATCTAAACATAAACATGCATGCTCGTATTATAAGCATAACAGTGGATAAGCCTGTGTGATATATAATGGCCACCATAAAAAGTGTTTGACTTTTATCAGTACGGCATTCTACTCGATCTGGTGAGGGATTGAGGGATCTGTAAAAAAGAAAACACTTTAGGAAAGCCATTGTACATTTATGAAGCCTATTTTTTGTTTACATGAACTCACTGTGTTAATTTACAGCGAATCACCGTTCAAAATAAAATTTTACGTGCTGTTTTTATATAACAAGCTTGGTTGTGTTATATATACTGTGTAAACTTTGCTGCAAATTGAAATCGTAAGTGAGATTTTCTAACAGTAGACATTCTTTAACTGGAACACGCAAAGACTAGATGTTTGACTGCAAGTTGATATCGATGTCACCCGATCAACGTAAAATCACCCGATTGAGTAGAATGCCGTACTGTTTATAATACTTCAATTTGATATAACAATAATAATAATAATAATAATAATAATAATAATAATAAATGTTTAATAATAATAAATAATGTTTTCAGTGGCTAGCACCCTGTTTGGAATTTATGTCCCATTTCGACGAGATTTCGGGAGCGCTAGAGAAAATTTTTAGGAGCAGGAGCGCTCAAAAAGTCTAGGAACGGCTTGAAATAAAAAAAAGAACGTTAGGAGCAGCTTTACACTCCATCCAGGCTGCTACGAATAATCGGAGTCTGGGCTAGTCCTGTGCTGTTAATTCCAGGAGCGATTCATAAACTTCAGAAAAAAATATTGGGAGCGTCAAAGACATCCTTTCCAAATTGGTTATTTCCACAGGGGGCCACTGTAGTTACATTCTATAATATCAGATTACCTTTCCATTGAGAATTAATGAGAGGTCAACCAATCAATCATCTTCAGCTATTCTCATTCAAAAGATATTTTTCAACAATTACAATTTTTGATGGTGACACCATAGTCATACATAGCTGGGCCAAAATACCCAAGGATCCAATTTTTTTTCAAAAAAATTGACACAAAGCT
This sequence comes from Dendronotus venustus, assembly GCA_031834005.1. Taxonomy (NCBI): domain Eukaryota; kingdom Metazoa; phylum Mollusca; class Gastropoda; order Nudibranchia; family Dendronotidae; genus Dendronotus; species Dendronotus venustus. Next base: position 2,281 of record JAUEKX010414080.1, read on the forward strand.
CATTAAAATTAATGACGAACCATTAAGCTAAGGAAGCTTTCCTACAAGACATATATACTCCGTCATTAAGCAATATCCCTGAAACTGAAATTATATAATAAAATGTAATTACGCTTATCTATTATGATTGATTAATTGATTATTAGTTTCAGGATTTTGTTAATTTTATTTTTATTTTCTTGCAAAAAAATGTTATCCTTTTAAAATATTCTTTTTATAGAAAAGTTAAACAAAATTTTTTGAGTTATTACGAATGTGATGACACGTTTTCCTTAATAATAATTTGTAAAGCAGATCATTTAAGAACAGTAAGCAATATCAAGTACCTTGTGATTAATTTTTGTTTTAAATGAAAGTATGATAAAGTATAGCATATTTATATAATATGACATCTAAAACGACAAAGAAAAAGAGACAAATGAAATCAAGGAATATAATTCCTTCAAGTAGTAGTAATATTAGTAGTAGTAATATATATTTCGCATGATAGAATTATTTACAAATAAAGATTATATATATAATATAATATAAGATGTCTCATTGTTTTACAAGAATAATTTATGCAATTACGTTAAAAGTATATAGCATCGTCCATGTCTAAATCACAGAGAATTGACTTTAATCTAGGTCCTTTGCCAAGTAAGAAAACATTAAACATTTGATTTATGCATTAATATGCTCCTTAGACCACAAATTTCCATCAGTCTATATCTGAAAAATAAAAGGTATTAAAAAATGTGTATAAAAAAATAAACTACTTTTTGTCAGAGATATATTCCTGAAACATTCAGTAATCATATAAAAAAGAATTTTGAAAAAATCTTTAATATTTGTTGAGATATAAGCATTTAAGTATTTACATTTTCACCACCACGGTAGAGAAAGAAGTGTTTTTTAATGTCATATTAGTGCAACACAAATTTTTAGTGTTATATGCTATGGTTATTGCAAGAATGTTTTGTGAAAAAATTTTAGCTAATCTCTGGTTAACTTAATTGGTTAATAGAATATGTGCAACACTCGTAAACAACAAAAATATATTTTTTTGATCAATAGTAAAGGCTAATTTACATTACAACACACTTCATTTATATAATTTTATGTTTTAGACTGTGAAAAAGCTTCTCTTGGAGGAGCCTCAAGAGACATCTAATATTAATGAGTCATTTACTTCTCCTGTAGAATTTGAGAGCAATAACAAAACGAATCTAATTCATCACTTGAAGTTGAACTCGAATCAAGTGTGTCTTGTTGTGGTTCTAATTTTGCCAGCTATTTCACCATCTGAGCTTATATTAGAACCAACAGAACTAATGTATTTTTATTTTTTATCATAATACCATGGATTTGCCTTATTTTAAACCCTTACCTTATTTTGAACAAGATGCAAACATAATTTCTATGTACACTTAGGCCTGACTGTAGAATACCCTATATATATATATATATATATAAAATGAAAAAATTACATAGTTACATCAACTTAATTAATGACATATAAGTGGTAAGCAAATAACAATTAATAAATGTAATAAAAAACGTTATAAATTTTTGTGGCAAAAGGAAATAATTTATATTTTACTTATATCCTTGCTCATTCTTGAAAAATTACCATTATGAGAGAAATAATTTTTGCCATTATCTTGTGTACGTAATTCATAGAACAATATACTAAAAGTGGTGTTGTTAATAAACTATATAAAATATGTTGTGGAGCACTCCACCATATGTTATAAATTTTGTTGTATTTGTTTTCTTCATTTCCTAACAGACAACCTGGTTGAAGAACTTGAAATTTTGTTTTTGAGCTAATAAAGTTTCATTTGCCAAATTTTTAGACATCCTAACCAGGTCCAATGCTTTAAAACTGAACTGAAAGCTGCATAAATAGGACTCTTTCTTTCATTCTTTCAAATAATATTGCTGATAGATTCCTATGGATAATAAAGCTAAAGATGATAATAAATTAATAAAGCCATAAATGCAATTAATTATATATGTAATAATTGATACACATGTGTAACACACACAAGTTTATGTAACTGTATACCATTATATTTGATACACAAAACATAAACTCTAGACATTTTAAAACATAAATAAATAGTGAATAATAATCATGTACGTAGTACCCTTGATATTACTTCCCATTATTTATATGCAGTGAAAAACCTGGCTAACTGCTAGTCTAGCTGTTATATATGTTTCGTTGATACACTGATAAGTATTAATATTTTGTATCAAGTAAGTTTTTGATGATGAATTTTTTACTTTCTGCAGGAAATTTTGCAGTCTCCCCCAAAAGTTATGTTTACTAATTCATTAGTTATAATTATTATGATGTTTTACCAGCATATGTTTATATCATTAATAAGTACATCTACCTTATGTTATAGAACTCATAAAGCTATTGGAAAATATTTTTACTGTTTTCTAAAATCTATCTAAATCTATCTTATCCTTCTTGAAATATTAGCTTTTTCAAATGCACAATTTTTTAGAACTTGCCATTTTATAAATTTGTAAAATTTCTTTATATTATAATTATGATGAGGTGATTGGTGAATCATTGTTACAACTATCGGTGAATTGTTGTCAAAACCAAAAAAAGTTGGTATTACTGGGTTGCTTTAAGTTTTATTCACCTTTGATATTAAAGTAGTTTTAAAGGGGATATTAACATTAAGAATTATCAGATCTCAGATGCTAGAGCTCATAAAAGAAAACAAAAACTAGAAAATTAAACATTTTATCAGAATGTTCTATCAATATTAAACTCTATCAGAATAAATTATTATAACAAGACTTTTATTTTGCAATCTTCACAGCACCAAATTCAGCCAGATATGAGATTTAAGACCCCAGTTCTAGCTTGTTATTAGTTTCCTCACCAGTACCTACTGGTAACTACTGATATATAATATTATATTAACCAAAAATATCTTGCTATGCCACCACAACTGTATTACAGGTAAATTTACTCATTTACCAAGTAAAGTTAAAGTTATGTGAAAATCTATATATAGCAATTTTTTTTTTTTTTTTTTGGTAAGACTAGATCTGAGAACTTCCCACTGGAAGGATGTTAATAATTCTCAACAGAAACTTAAAGACATACATTCTTCAAAATTAAGTGCATTACTTTAAAATAGAATAAATAAATTGTATATATAACTTATATAAGTTTATATTTCTAAGCAAGTTAAGTTTCCAAGACAAATTTAGATTACTTCCATCATGATTGTCCTGTCTTTATATAACCTTGTATGTTTTGTTTTAGATATATTATAGTATAGAAACATAAGTTGTGTAAAACATGGTTTAGAAAAAATCACATCAAACAATGTCTAAACAGTCTAACAACCTTAATTTTAATAATATTAATGAAATCAACAACTATGTTGACAAGGTCAAGGTCAAGTTGAATATTAACAACCAGCACCAATGCAAACAGTAAGTACCATATCTTTAATAACTTTACTGGTAGCTTATTCAAGTGCCAATAAGGCAGTTTGAAAAATAATTAAAAAAAAGCTTGTGTTCAAAAACTTGGATTTCTTAAAATAACAAAATAAAATGTGTTTCTCTATATGAGTTGCATGTTTGTCAAATAGTGTACTGCTTCTCTAGAAATGCTACACTATATTGTGGAAAGTGTTGAACAAGGTTATTTTCTATTTTAGAAAAAAATTACATTTTGAAAACTAATGAAATTACTTTTTTTAGACTATGTAAATCAGCTGGCGACATATTTTGTAAAGCGCAAGACCTTTACAAAGCAAAAGATGAAGAAAATGCCTACATTTTGTACATGAGATGCTTCAAAAGTTACGAAGCGATTGTGAAGTCATATGAATTTACCAAAGCAAAAGTAAATTTTCATTTTCATTTACAATTGTACACTGCTTTTACAAGCATGCATGGTATTTTTTCAAATGAAACAAATCCTTTAAAATGTATTTATAACATTCTGAGTTTTTTTTCAATAAAACTCAAATACATTTCTACAGTAGACAAATCATTGGAAAAAGCAAAAATTGTCAAAAACGTAGTTGGTAGCAAAAAGATTTTTAAAAGTTTGAGATTTTATAAGCATTTAGTTATTCTTTGAAAAAAATTATTTCAGCAGAGGCGGATCTAGAATGTAGCAAATACATGCGTAGGAGAGCAAAAATACAGTGATGACAGTGAGAAATAGTGGAAGAAGATTTTATTTTCACTCTCCTTCGCATGTATTTGCTACATTCTAGATCCGCCTCTGTTCAGGGAGCTATAACCACTCCAGACAATATTTTTTTTCTTATTTTCTGCTTAAAAATATTTATGATATTATTTTTAAGATGTTTACGTATTATACTTTAGAATATAATAAAACCATTGTTAAAAGATATTGATTTAAATAAGTGTATTACGAGAGCTGAAGAATTGCAGAAAATACTTGAGAAAAGGTTAGTCATTTGTATCATTTTCTTATACATTTTATTTTTATTTTTATATTATTAATATCCTTGAAGTGGGTTAATTTTTGTGTTTTTATTTTTTGCAGATTTATTGAAATACAATACAATAACATATTAACTAATGTTAAACTATAAAGCAAGTAATGTCAGACCTCTTGGCTAGTATTGAAGAATTATATACTGTATATATATATATATATTGATACTGTCTAAGAAGTGGAGAAATGAAAATTATATTTAATTCCTTTTTTTATCCTTTATAGGTATGAGAAAAAAAGGAAGGATTGTGAAATCTTGAAGTAAGCCAATTTTTGTGTAATGTATAAGTAATTTATTTCGTTTAGCAATAGATACATGGTTTTGCTGTTTGTCTTGCTATTTATATTTAAGAAAATGGTGCAATAACTATTACACAATTAACTCAAGTTTGACCCCCTAAGAAAAGTTGGGCAGGCAATATTTATGCAATAGGAGACCACAATAACACAACAATTTTGTATTCTATTGTTCACATTCTGCCTAGGGGTTTCATAAGTATTTAACAAATTGTTATTTTTTCTTAGGAACATTCAAAACAGTAAGACAGAACAGGTAAAGTAAATAATTACACCAGTATTGAGTTGCATATCATTGTCTTATGTTGAAATAATCTCCTAATTTCAAATAATTTCAATTATTCAAATCTCTTCACATCTTCACAAATTCCTGCTTCTTTATTTTGCTCATAAGAACCAGTATAATTAGTTGTTCTTATTTTTCTCAAAGATGTATTGTTTTTAACGTCCAAATTTGAGGCTTATGCTGTTTTGATACCATTTATAATGTATCTTTTTTTTTAATGTAGACTGATGATCTTGAAGACTTGATTTTACCTGATGTACCAAGTGATTTTGATGTCAAACCTGTAAATACCACAAATATACCTAATAATGACAAGCGTGATGAGAACATAAAAACAGACTTTACTACTCCACCAAAAAACAAAAAGCCATCTAAGGATTTCATAAGTGCATTGGATTTATATGACATATTCAAGCAAAAAAAAAGTGATTTAGATAGCATTCTTTTAATTGACGTACGAGACCCTATAGACTATGCTTCATGGAAAATACAACATGAGCTTAGTATTAACATACCCCCTACTTTACTGCAGCCGGATGCCAACTTGAATAGTGTGGAACGCCACCTCAGCAAAGCTACTTGGGAGGTATGGAAGACACGTTTTGAAAAGAGCATTTTATTGATTGTAAGTGATCAATTTGATGATTCACTAGAGTCTGATGTACTTGTGCATCCAGCCGTTGTGCTACAAGAGATTCTCTGCAAGAGTGAGGCTGAGTACTGTGTTTATATACTGGCAGGTGGCATTCAGAAATGGGTTATACATTATCCAGCAATGACTGTCAATCCTGAGTTCAAACGAATGGTAAGTTGTCTGTTCTCTTTAGTGGGTATTCAAGAACCCACATGTAAGCCTTATATATATTATTATATATCTTTTACAAAATAAACAAAAGATGTATCCAATTTTGTTGAGAGCCCATATGAAACTGTAATGTTATAAATGCTACTAATATATTCAAAAAGTGGAAAGGCTTGCTATAAATAGATAAACCGAATCCTCAAAGGGGTAAATGAGGGTAAATGAGGGTAATGTTTAGATGACGTTTTCAAAATTACACAATTTTTTATATTTTTATATTTTCTAGAAACAAAATGCCAATAAAGTTGTGGATGTTGATGCTTTTTTGGATGGGCTGTCATATCCAACATTACCATCAACAGTTGAGTAAGTCGTTTTGATGTGTGTCATTTCGTGAAATGAAGTTTGGAAATTTAATTGCTTTCGTTTTGGAATCTTTCATAATCTAGAATTTACCCATGTGAAATGCAGAGGATTAAAAGTGTATAATTATATTTTTGTATGCGCTGAATTTCATTAAAATTAGTCGATATGTAGTGGGACTATTTAATTTTCCGTCAATTTCTCATTTTTCAACACTTTATTGTATAGACAACAACAACAACAAGAGAAAGATAAAAGTGTAACGGAAAAAGAAAATCCTGGCGTTTATGATAATAGTAATGCTGTCGTAAGTGTTGAAGGAGGAGACAAGTTGGCTAGGTTGAGAAGAATGCTGAGTGAAACTTCTGAAGGAGAAGCCTCCAAGGATAAAAATAAATCGGAAAATGGAAGACTCTATCCTTCGATTGACAAAAGTACCGACACAAAGAAACAGTTGCCAAAGAAGATCGATTCCGTAATAGATCATGATAGGAACTTGAATGCGAAGGCTCTGACAAAAGAGAAGAAATCTGATGTTCTAAAGCCTGTCGAACAAAGAGGTAGTGAACTAAACAGCGATGTAGATACTACTATTGTTGTAAACAAGACACCACAGAAAACACCTGTGGTTGGTAAAACTGATTCGGCGAAGGCTCCTCAGACAACCACTAATAATAGTAGCATAACACTCGTGAATGGTGAAACAGACATTCATTCAAAAACTGAATTAAGAAAGATAAGGCCTGCCACCACCGACGAGAACATTGCAAAGCCTCCTAACCAGGATAGTGCTAAGAATAGAGCTGCTGGTGTTTTACCGCATAATAAAGTACGTCCTGTGAATAAAAATGAAGCCACTAAATTGCTTAATAAGACAACACCAGGACTCCCACACGGGTGGCAAGAACAAATTGATAAAAAAAGCGGTAAGGTTTATTATATTGACCACAATTCAAAGGAAACTCATTGGCAATTACCAGCTCATATTGTTGATACACGAGCCGGCAAAGATATCACTAAACCAACAAGCGCAATTTCGCAACGTCCATCTGGGAACTATACGATAGCTAACAAACCTGCATCCACTGCACCTGGTTCATCACCAAATGGTAACAATGGTCAGCCACAATTCGCTAATCAGAAGCCTCCACAACAAACTGTTGAATCTCTTAGACCACCAAAGACACCACAACCATCTATATCGAAGCCACCACCTCAACACCAGTCACCACAAACACCGGCCCAGCTTCCAAAACCTCTAGTACAACAACAATTACCTCCGGCTGTGCCACCAATATCTAAACCTCAACAGCTGTCCAATCAACATCCACCTCAACAACATTATGTGAATTCTCAACAGCCAGTCAATCAACAACCAATCAATCAACAACCAATCAATCCTCAACAACCAGTAAATCAACAACCAATCAAACTGCGACAACCAGTCAATAAACAACCAATCAAACCTCAACAGCCAGTCAATCAACAAACAATCAAACCTCAACAGCCAATCAATAAACAACCAATCAAACCTCAACAGCCAGTCAATCAACAACCCATCAAACCTCAACAGCAAATAAATCAACATCCGATGAACCCTCAACACCAAAATATTCAACATCCAGTGAAAGCCTATACTCCTCACCATAAAGTACCAACAAACCACCTGCTCGACACACCAAACCAACCAACCTTGAAACGGTCTTTGTCGTCGCCAAATCTTGCAGAGAACATAGATAAGCTAAGAGCCAACAAAACCAAAACACCTATTGTTGATCGAATGTCAAAGCCAAGGTTAGTAAAAAGTCATGTGAGTTTTATGCCCAAACAAAGCATTTTCCAACACAAGGACACCAATATCGATAGCAGTTACGTCAAAACTGCTATAAACATTTATGTCGATCATATATGTTGTCTGGATCTCTTTCTTTACAGCTACACATTATTGAAAACTTAAATTCTGTCATAATAATTTACCATTAGTTTCTAAGAAATAATAAACTCTCAACTTAAATTTAATTTGCGGTATTATGCGTCATTATATTGTTTATCCATTTTTTATTTTAGTACTCCCAGCACTGGGAACATTGATCGTACATCCAAACCGATCTCGAAATCGAGGCTAGGAAGTTTGTCTCCAGTTTATGGAAGTCAAGTAAGTGGTAACACAGAAGTAGTAGCAAATATAGTCTTGCATTTAGGAAAATAATTCTTGAGATTTAAATTTGACTGTTCGAATTTTGAGTGCTTTCAGTGAGAAACAATGATGGAATAATCCTCGGGACTTTCGTTTTAGATTAGAAAGCTTTTTAGAATGCGAGGGGCTTTGATCTTTTATAATGATTTGGTAGTTTAGTTGCGATCATGATCGTTTTAGATATCAATGAAAAATATTGAACAGTCGGTAGGTACAAATGCATCTATCAAAATACAGTAGTTAGTTACATAGTAACAAGCTACGTGACAACCAGTTAATAGCTTTTCCATGATAAAGTTTCAGGGATTAGCTTTGACCGGACTGAAGAATCTTGGAAACACTTGCTACATGAACTCAGTTCTCCAGTGTCTGGTCAACACACCACCTCTAGCTCGGTACTTCTTCTCTGGAAGCTATGAGAAGAACCTGAACAACACTAGTGTCAACACCAACACAACACGTGGTTACCTCGCCAACGAGTTCGCGTTCATCATGAAGGTGCTGTCGACAGGTACTTACCGTTCCGTTTCTCCGATCGACTTCAAGCTGGCATTGGGTTCGGTGTCGCGACGCTTTTTAACGTACGAGCAACAGGACTCGCACGAAGTGTTGTTGATCGTGTTGGATGGACTTCATAACGATGTTAACAAGGTTTTGTTTTTTTTTGTTATTTTTTCTTTCAACAAGAGAATGAATTTTTTTTCGCGGGCTTCTCTCTCAAAACTGTAATTCTCTATCCACAAAATTTAATTTCCTACGAAAATTCCCTCTCTTTTGTATCATTATCGTTCTAAGAAAGGTAAACCGAAAAATTTTCCCAAATAAAAATATTTACTCTGTAAATGTTACCGAATTCTGCCGAAATTTTTCGTATAAACATGTTTTTCAAAGCCTGACTATGAATTTAAAAAAATATATATTTCTCAATTTACCTACTTTTATATAAATTATTATGAAATTTCAATTTGCAGATTCAAGAAAGATTGGTTTGCCTCTCTTCGACTTTCCTGTTCATGTTTTCAATTGTTTCCAGATTTACTTTACTTTTTTTCTGTCTTTAGGCAAAGACACGTACAATACTTCCGAAGAGAGAAGACAATAAGTTGCCGGATGAAGATGCCGCAAAACTAGAATGGGAAGAAAACCTTGTCAACAATGACTCTCCAGTATTCAACCTATTCCAAGTAAGAGTTTTAAAAAGCCTCCTCCCCTCCTAAGACGCGTATTACCCGAGTAGCTATAATAACAAAACAAACAAATCCGATTGGCTCAACGCCAGTTATTATTCACGATTGGAGATCGTGTTTAAAATCATCAGATTACTCCTACTACGACTACGCGCGAAATGGAATTTTTAATACCATGTAGCTAATGCACGAAAGTTGAAAAAAGAATAAAGTTATTGGTCATGTTTGGGCCAACTTAGGCCGAAAAAGTGAAAGTGCTCTCTGAAAGCAGTCGTGTTTGTGCCATACCGCTTTTGTTCCCCTTGTGATAGGCGCAGTTAGAATACATTACCTTAGAATAATGTCATTAGTACACGTTGTTTTTAACGCCTGGTTGTGCGCTGATAGACATTTAAGCATTTACAAGAGTTTAAGAGACAGTTTTGTTATCATTTTCATATCTTTCTTTTTTAGGGTCAATTCCGGTCTACAGTATCATGTTTAACCTGTCATTATCAATCGAAGACGTTCAATACATTCAACTGTTTGCACCTTCAGTTACCTGTATCTAGGTCGGCTACACTTGCAGTAAGTTGGGTGTTACTCTAGGTTATCTACTTGATATTGCTTAGATCCAGTTTTATTTAGTGCAACGGTGACCAAGCGCACGCACACACATATTTGTTTTTCCTGCATTGATAGAAGATTGATAATAGACTTAAAAATTTCTAACACCTTTTTGATTCTCATAAATCTCTTTTCCTTAATTTAAACGAGAACTTTAATTATGTACAAAACCTTTTTGTAAATTTTCTAACTCACCGTCACTGGTTTATTTTCACTTTTTAGCAATGTCTAGAATTATTCACAAAAGCGGAGAAAATCGATAGTTGGTGAGTTATTTTCTCTTCTTTTTGCTTTTCTTTTTTTTTCTTTTTTCAACATTGCTGATAAGATTACTTTGAAATAAGAAGATTATGTAGGGGAGTAAAGATATTAAGTTTACCAACCCCATGAATCTACATTATTAGATTAAGTTAA
>JAUEKX010414191.1:0-10684 GCA_031834005.1 Dendronotus venustus
AATTCGACACTGATTAAGAATCACAGGTAAAATTTTAACATTTAAACTTTTTTGTGAAAAAAAACCCGATAAAATTGTAGTTTGTGACGTCACTATACCGAAAACTCTTTGATCTTGTCGGCGGACCGGGTGCGCCTATATCCACTTCCATGATTGTTATGTTCTAATCATTATGTCATCTCTGTCTCTGTGTCTATATAAATATCATATTGAACTGATGAGGTTTGATAAACTGAAACAGTGCCATCTGTTGATGTCTATTGTCTAAATTATGTTTCAATACGGTATACAATCCTCATTCACAACCGTGTCTTTTTAGAACTCTTATTGTGCGTTCGGACTAATTGTCTTGCATAATTTGCATACGAGAATTGAATATTGCGATTAAATATGCTTTAGCCAATTGTCAGAGTGCGCAACCAAATTTTCAAGAACACTATAAATATATAATAATATATATCGCAATTCTCCCAGGTCTGCGTGTGTGGCCAGTGAACGACAACGGTGGGGTGGAGGCACGAGTTGTGTCGAGCCACGTCGTCGCCGCGGACAGAGAAGGTTTCCACTTCATCCTGTCGGACACCCTGACCACACGATACACGGTTGGCTACTTGTGCGAGTCGTGGAATACCACCGCTTTGACAATCTTCGATAACAACGAATTCGAAACTATCGCCAACGCGTTGCAGGGCAAAATCTACAAAGACCACGAAATCTGGATCAAGGGCACGTCATCAAACAAATACGGTGACTTGTTATGGGTACACGGGGCTAGAGTCAGTGTTGATTTCATCATGAACGAACTTGAGCCCAGATGCTCAGACAGAGAAGGGACTTGTCAGATAATGGCGAGGAAAAACGAAAACTCCGTTTACAACGATTTGCACCTACTAAAAAGTGAATGTTGTCAGGAGAGTAACTATTTCATGTGTGCGTACAACGGGTCACCGCAAACCCCCACGTTAACGGCTAGATATAGTAGAAACCAACTGCACTGCCAAACCGTGGATTTTGAACCAAACTTGATTTTTCGCTGGCGAAGAGATGGTTTCATCTTCGTAGAAATCCTTGGACAAGCAGGCGTGCCGGGTAACATGGGTTCTTGTTCCACCATTTCCGTGGGGACACTTTCGGGCCAATCGCATCGATATACGTGTGATGTCGTCTCAGAGTATTCGGTCATGTCCCTACCCAGTAACGAGATTACTGATGATGGCTTCCAAACAAACCCCGAGCAACAAACCACGACGACGACGATGACGACGACCACAACGACGAGGACGTCGCAAGATGCCATTCTCCAACAACTTGACACCAACCCAAGCCCAGTTATTCAAGACACCAATAATGGTTCACATTCGCAGGACATAATATACATTGAGAGCACCGCAATATCACAGGAATCTATTTTTGGTTTCGAGTCTGAGTCGCAAGACGTCAACGGCCGAAACCCGAACTCTTCTCCGCGACTTCAAGAATTTTTCTCAACAATAAATTCTAGTCCTGAGAACCAGTCTATTGACACTTATGATGGTGCCCCGGCAGCTTCGGCATCTGTCGCGTTGTCCCTTGCTACGGATCCATTGCCCTCTGATCTGGCCCCACCAATACGTGCCACCGCGGTGACCAGCAGCAGCCAGCCTCTACCCACCAGACCGGCAGCGTCAACAGTCTCTTCCTTGGCCCCCCACGAAATGACTCGGCTTGATTCGATCGGGTCGGTGGAAGTCCTTGGGTCCTCGAGGGAAATCCCGACTTTTGGAGATAACACCGCCAAGAGTACTCTGGCGGAATTCCATGTCGACCCGATGCCAGATGTAGTTGTAGGGGTGGAGCTACAAAGCGCACAGACTGATTATTCAGTATTGATAAGTTCTGGTACTGATACAATAATTGAAGGCGACTGTATCCAATCAGGTAGTAGTATAACCATCACAGCAGTTATCATCAGGGATGAGCAAATCACGTTAACGTGCGGGGACAGTGCTATTGTCGACGACAGTAACACTCGCTTCGACTGGTACAAAGACGGACTACGTTTTGACAGTGCTTTGAATAGACCTTCAAAGACAATAATGTATCCGGATTTGTATAGTAACGGCGGTGCCCTTGAAGGAAATAATTATCAATGCGCAACACCTTTCTCCGCGCAAAAAAGCAACGTTGTCAATATATTATTGAATAGGGATGGGTCCATACATGTTTCTATCCAACCCCCTGCACACATCTGTAGTAGTAGTAGTAGCAGCAGCCACACCCTACCCTTGTCACTGAGCATGTCGGTAGACAGTTCTCCGTCCCTGGCCCAGACAACCCGACGCGTGTATCCATCCCGAACAACGATAAGTGCTTCGTCAAAAGGCGCATCTCTCCTCAGCGACGAGCTGTCCAGCGCGAATCCAGCCGTGACAATACAGTCAACTACTGCAATTGCAACAAACCAACCAACGCTCCAACCGAATTGGTATGTGGAAGCACCCGTCCTTACCGCAACGCGCACTATGGTAAGAATGGGAGATGCCGTCAGTTTTTCGTGTCGGTCTCCGAGAGAAGATGTTAAGAGCTACGTTCTAAAACACGTACTAATGCGGGGCTTGTCTCTCGAAAGGATAATAAGAATCGTTGACAGACAAGCATCCGGTCTTTTCGCCATTCCAAAAGTGGACGAAACCTACCGAGGTCACTACATATGCCAGGCTACGATTGTGGAAGGGCAGCAGTCGTACTGCAGTAACGCCATCAAGCTGACGGTTCTGTCCGACGGCTCTATCTGTCCGTGTTCCTGTCGGCGGCGGACAGCGAATTCGTCCGCAATCCCGATTGGTGCCGCCGGGCTACAGGAGGCGACTTCCAAGATCAGAGAAGGCCTGGCCCTTCCCCCCGACAACCTGTCGGCTACGAAGAGGAAGAAGACGTCGGCTACCGACGGCCGGCAGTCCAGTACCGGCATCGGCTTCGTCGCCATGGCAACTCTGTTTGGTGCCTTGGTCCTGCTGGCGTTGTCGGATTGCGTGTACTACATCCTGCCGATGTGTGTGTGGCCAGGCGGCGGTGGTAATGGTAGTCACAGTTAGGAAAAATAACGCGAGGAAAGGTAAAACCACTCGTAAAAAGGATAATACTATTCATATTATAAAGAGGGCGGTGGCTTCTACATCCAGAGACACGACTTGAATATCACATTATGTCGTCTTTGGTGGCTTCTATTGGATCTGGCGTTGTCTTTGTCCAATCAGAGTGTATACGCGCCTAAACTAACGTGCCGCATGTGTCGTCTGATGTATTATAATATGTTTCGCCGGGGATAAATTATGTGGTATTGTGAAGCGCATAGAGCATGGTGATGACCGTGGATAAGCGCTATATTATAACGTTTTAATGATCTCATTTATTTATCTATTTACTTATCTGTCGTTGATGTTGTTATTCCCTTTTTGTGTAACTTAATGTCTGTATTTCAGTGGCGGTGTTATGGGTTGTTGTTTGTTGTGTGGCTTTTTAATCTCATTCTCTGTGCTCTTGTAATAATTCATATTGTATTATTAATTAAAAGATCAATCCATTCTAGATATTAAGTGTTGGGCGTTGTGTTTGCATATTATCATAGAATAAATATGGGATTAGGTATATAGATTTAGATCTACTACTCTATTTCCTTGTCAGTGTTTTATTAAAGTATGCTGAAGAAAATGGCGGTGACTTATGTTTGATCAAGAAAGAAAGATAGGGTGTAAGTATTGGACTTATTCCTCTTTAAAGTGTCAACGTTTGCTTGAACTTCACTGTAAATTGTAAACGGTTCGTGGGTATCTGGACCCTTCGATCTCCAGGTGGATACGCTGACCGCTAGGCTACCGACGCCACATACTGTACAAATGTTAAATTTGACGTGTTTTACAAACCAAGGATCTATCTTTGCTTCCTGTGTGTGTGGATCTTGTAAGCAGCGCTCTGCTTGGCATTCCAAGTTCGAACCTCGACTGAGTTGATTGAGCCAAAGCTTTTATGACTTTTATAAAGTTTCAAAATAAATAGACTAGTTAAGAGATAAGGATGAATATGTAAAGTCTGTAGGTTTGTTAATGGGGATACCAGACTATAAAGTCATCTTATCTTAACCGGATATGAAATAAGAGCAATTATTTAGCGCTTATCCACGGCATCTCCATGCTCTAAGCGCTTCACAATACCATATTTATCGCTGTGGTGAAACATGTAACAGAAACAGACAAAATACGCTGCTTAAAAAGTGTGTATAAATTTTTCTGACAAAGACCGCACCATCGGGACCTCCGAATTCTACACCTATCTGATATCTCCAATAGGATACTCCAATAGGATGAGGAAAATCAATAATAATAAAAAGCATTTATAGTCCAGATGAGAAAAGTCGTGAAAAGTGTTTCAGTTTCCCAAGGACTCAATGTAGGACCCTGTCAGGATTCGAACCCTAGACCCTTCGATCTCCAGGTGGAGGCGCAGTACTTCACGGGTGCTAACGCCAGAAAATGTATTAGAAATAAATAAAGAAAACAAGCTTTGTGAAAATCATATAATTATGATTTATTAAAATAAAACAATGCTGCAGGATAAACTCAAAAAGGAAATCAAGCAGTAATACATTTAGATTTGTTATCACACTCATTCAAGGTCATTAAAATAAAAGCAAAGCACACTTCAAAAGGAGAAAATGATAAAATGAAGACAAAAAACTTGATAAACTCTTTTTTTGTGTGTAAAATTTGATAGCTTACAGCATACATTAAAACCGAATATTAAATGCAATTACATACAATCTTTGGTGTCATTCTCTTAACGTGTAACTCCATGTGAGTCAATTTTACAGGAGAGACCAAATTTGAAAAATGTTTATTCAACAACAATGAGTGTTACAATCAAAATTAGTTGTACAGTTTTTTTTTTACTTATTTCTATTGATCAATGTTCTCCCTGTTTTAAATGTCATGTTAAGTTTGTAGTGATGTAAGGTTTGGTGCAAAAAAAGCAAACTAATTTTTTTTTTTTAGTAATACATTCTGAGAATGAGACACTGACGATATAATATTCTAAAGAAATAACATTATCATTCATTGAATGAACATTAAATCACATCAATCTACGATGAGATGAGGGTACTATCACCAGGATATGAATCAATACTGGAAATGTCATGTGACGGATTGAATGGGTTTTTAAAAAGTACAAGGGCAAAAATATTGATAGTCGGCAAAGGTCAAAACAGTTTCTTTAAATAAACTGTACACTGTAGATTATAATATATATATATATATATATATATATATATCTAAATCAATCAAAAACCAAACAAAAGTAAAGTCAGGTGGATCCAACGTCAAGGCATGGATATTATGGAATGGAGCTAAAAGATTTTTATACAATTGTCATTTGAAAAACTATGACAGGAGATCCATTCTACATACAAATACACAACAAAGGAGTAAAATTAAGTATAGATATGTGTCATATATGTAGTTATGTATACTAGGATAATACATGGCGATATGCTGAAGACTCTTCTAAGTCTATTTCATCATTTACAAGCTGTCAGTGAATAATGTAGAAAACAGCTTTTGATTTGATTTGTTTGTGAGAAGATAGCACATTGACAATTCTAGGCCATACAATGCTGAGAAAAGAATAAGAAACAGAAGTAGAACCACAGAGGATGCCCACTAACCTCCTGTATCCAATGCCAAAGTTAACAGACACGCGTGCCAGCTAAGAGTTTGATTGCAATTGTCGGATTTAAATCGCATTTTGCTACAAAAATGAATTAAACGATGTCATATATAACTTACATGCTAGTATCTAAAGGAATACATTAATGCCCTCATTCATATAAATGCAAACTTAACAAGTGTAAATGATGCATATATGCAGGGAATCATCCTCTCCTACCAATTAACTCTAAGACTCTAATCAACTTGCACACACACACACACACACACAAAATTCCACATTTTGATGTTTTCAAAAGAGTAAGTATAAATTATGTATCAAGAACACAATCTGATCATTTTCAAAAGCCACAGATTTGTATTATTTCAAAATATCCTAGAAGTATGTACAATTTATCAAACATGTGTTACAGCTAAAGCTCATATTAGCAAATGAAGCTGAAAACTTTTTAAAGGATAATTTTTCACAGAGCTACCCGTGGGATGCTGGTCGAATCCAGATTAATGTATAACAAGAAGGTACAGCAAAAGAAAAAAGAAAACAAAGGAACAAAAAACGAAACATAGAATATCTGACATGTATGTCAAAACGGAGAGATATAAATTAAAAACAAACTTTAACACTTAAGTTCCTAAGGATTTTTTTCATGAACTGCTTCGCTTACCAAGCCTTTCAGAGGAACTAAGCTAAAATAAGGGTCTTACAGATTCAAACTTTATTTCTTCTAAATAATTCAACAAATTCAGTTGAAATTTTCAAGACACGACTAACAAAAATGTAATTCCATAATCTCCGCTTTCTGAGACAGAATCATGTCTCAGAACATCTTCACCTTCTCTATTCCTATAGTACCATAACTATAATAGTTTCTTGTTAAAACTTGAAAGAATCGTTTTAAAAAGTTGATTTTTGGCCTCGTGGGGCCCCACAGAGTCAAAATGAATCTAGAAGTTGCTTTTGATCCAAGGGCTATAACTCTATTTTTGTTTTTGTTCTAGAGTTTTACTTTGACCTCCAAGGGATCATATCAATATCTGCACCAAGCAATAACTCCAGAATGTAGTACTTTTCAAATCTTGCAGGATAAATGAGCTACACCTGTCACTAGAAACAATACATGTAGGTACTACAATGGGGGCTACATGCAAAACTGTGTGCACGACAACGTACGTTTTAAAGAAGGAAAGTCTTTTTACAAAGGAAAACAAAATTAAAGCATAGAAAATTTTACATTGATGAATCATGGAAGTAATGGAAAAATAAGGTCATGGAATAGAATAGAATAGAAAAGGATAGAATATTGTCATAACACACAGACGTTATAGCCATTGTGCTGAATATCATTTCCTGTTGAAACAATAAAAGACAATATTAAGCTCAGATTGTCATTCAATGTGGAAAAATAAAATTAGATTGAAATGGACAAGACTTAGAACCCGTGTGAATGTTTCCTAACTGGTTGACCTAATCGTCACTTCAGTTCACGACAAGACTCTGTTCCGCTCGACGACTTTCTCTCCATTGATACAGGGGATGCACAAAGGTGACGCATACTATAACCAGCAGAAAAATGTTCACCTGAAACATAAAAATTGGAGAAGAATTTAGAACATATAAATTAATATGGCTGAAATATAAGAAGAAAACAGATGAAGAAGCAAATCTAAATGAAATACTATCAAGAATGTTTCTGTTCCATCTTGAAGCAAAACATTCTTTATAATTTCTCATTTACAAATGTGGTTCATTTAATCAATAAGTTTCCCCCCTTCTATAAAACCAATATCTTTTGAGATAGATTCATCAAAGTTAGACAATATGCACATCAACCTTTTAATGGGAACCTGGAGGATTTCAAGCAAAAATAAATAAATAAAATCTGCCTTTATTGTCCCAACGGCTCATTGTCATTATTATGGGTCAATTCCGGAAAAAGACGTAATAACCCGCGCATCAGCCACAGGAGCAGCGCAACAACAAAGTTAATAGGAGTTAAGTTTCTTGCCCATACGAAGTGCCAAAGTAGGACTCAAACCAATAAAACTGGTTGGAGTGCAATGCCTTAACCTCTCGGTTTTAAAATCATACTGTTTTTCCAGGCAGGATTTGAACTTGGAATCTTGCAATCACCAGGCACAAGACAGTCTGACCACATGGTTGACTGATAACACCTACTTCTTCTATTCTAAGCACACCGTACTACAATCAAACAGCTGGAAATTATACTATACTACACTACTTACTTGGTCAAAGCCTGAAGCTTCAGCCCATGCAAAGAAGGCGTACTGAAATACACTGATGACTCCACCAACAAAGATCAGGATTCCATACATGCTGCCAAGATATTGGCTCGGAAATCTGGATGAAAATACAAGATTGAGCTGCATAGGTGGAAAATACAAGGTGGGTATGTCAAATAAATGATAACTCTTATCCACATATAAAACAAATGATATTTAGTTAGATAGCTCTTATTCACAGCCTTCCCATTCTCTTTAAATGATAATGCCTCACATCAGGACACCAACTATCACTTCAACATATAAAACAGCAGACATGTGTTAGGCACATAATATGTAGCTTTTATCAGACCAAGAGGACATCTGAATTTAATACCTATCTGTCTCCAATATGTTGAGTTGAAGAAAGTTGTGTAAAGTATAGCACCGATTGTTCTGGTAGAATTCAAACCCAGGATCTTGCAAACTACTTGAATCATCAATCAAAGGCGTAAAGTCACAGATGATTGCAAGGAATTATACAATGGGTGCCGGTTCAACAAGGTCACATTCAACGAGAAGTCGGCTAAGACAAGGCCATGTATGTGACTTTTCACTATACCCAACGTCACATATAACGAGAGGTAGCATACAACGAGATCATGCCGCCTGTTGCCAGTCCCACGACCTCGTTGAATCCGACTTCCACTATGTTGGACTTTCTGAATATGACAACAAAAACCCAATATCCACACTTACACATTCCCAATGAAGCCAGCAGCGAGTGTGTACATGAAGGACCTGAAGAAGAGCAACACAACAAAGACGGCGTACAACACTTGAGGGCTCCGGACGATGACCAGGCCCGACATCAAGATGCACAGACTGGTGGTCACACTCAGGGGCACCACAGATGGCATCAACTTCTGGCATTTCTCAGAGCGACTGTCTGGAAAACGAGGAAGAGAAGAGGGAAAAGAAATCTTACATAAATGGAGAAAAATTTGCATTAGAATTAGAATATTAAAGGAAGCATTTCTTGAGTTGATGTATCAGATCGACTTAAATTGAGCAGACTTTGAAAATAAACTTGACAATCATAACAATAATAACACTAAAGATGATAATAATCCATTTCTATTGTACTTCCCTTCAAAATATCTCCAAGCACATTACATTACATTTACTATTGGGGGATGAAAGTAGCAGCAGTTATACAGTATCGAGTAATAATAATAACATTGTGAGAAGTAGAAATTGAGATTGACGAAGGGAACAGTCTTTTTTCATTAAGGAAGGAAGCAAAAAATATTTAGTACGTAGAAAATGCAGCATAAGAACAGACTAGACAACATTTACACTCTAGAGAGGTAAAAACAAAATTGGGGACAGCACATTTTGTTTTGCAACATCAATATTCAAAAGAGAGTAACGTAATTTTCGTGTATGAAACTTGTAACTGTGGTTATTGGATTTGTTATTGATGTTTTTGTGTAAATCTACGACACCACTGCAATTTTCCACAAGGACGAATAATAAAGATTATCTCATTTCATCACTATAACCACATAGTGTGCAATGCGAAGGACGTAGCGGTCGGGCGATTTATTCAGAGTTCGCCTGACGGTGGGCCCGGGGCCATGAGACCTGCGGCTTTATGGCTAGCTTTTATAAGTGTTGTTGCTACATCCATTTAATAAGTGTAATTGTGCCTCCTCACCTTTATGCCTTCTGATGAAGAAATCGTAGAAAATGCCGGCCAGAGGAGAGCTAATCAAGCCACACATGAGCACATACATCATGACATTGGTGTACTGGCTCACTGGGGACAAACAAACATTACCAGGGTGTCAATAATAAATAATAAAAAGCGTTTATAGTGCGCTTTCCATAAAAGTAAACAAGTCATCTCAATGGCAATTACAAAAAAGTCCAAATGAAAATAACAACGTGTCCACTTGGATAGTAACAAAAAAGTATGAAATCAGACAATTTGCTGAGGATTTACAGGCCAGAACAATGAACAAGTTGACAATGTTCATAAACATCAAACTGAATCTAAACAGTTACAGCGTTCAATTATTCTAGGATCTATTCCAAATCTAAGGAAACATTGCAATCATAAAAACTCCACCCAAAAATGTGTAAAATCTTACTTTATGATAGTAATAATTATACCCAACAATAATGGTAAAGTAAATGGCATTTGTTTAGCTAGCACACCTCCACCAAAGATTTAAAACAAAGATAATAATATCTGCAATAACTAACAAAAAAAGAAATCAAAACAAAATCTTCTCCCATTACCTTCTTCCTTGGTGTCCAGTCTCATTTCCATAATGGCATTGAGAGATGCCAATAGGTAGTAGAATCGCAATTGGAGAATAGAAAACCAACAAATGTGCAAAATGAAGGAGGGTGACAGAAGGCAACTCGACAGTGACGGGACTGCTGCTTGGCTGGTCATTTCCTTCTCCTTCTTTCCGTTTCCTGCAACTGGTATGATAAAAAGATAAGGGTATTCCAATTAATAAAATCATAAAGGAAATTTGTAAATATATATAAATTTCAGTACAAACCTAGCTTCCCTATTCAATCGTTTCATTTGATAATGCAGACTTGCCAACTTTTCAGAAAGCCAATCAGGGACACTTAAGTGCAGCGGTTGAATGGCACTGATACACGCTACGGGAAATGGGAGCATTCCATTACTTCTTTCCTTCTTTCCATTACTTCTTTCCTTCTTTCCATTACTTCTTTCCTTC
>JAUEKX010414413.1:0-17165 GCA_031834005.1 Dendronotus venustus
ATCGTCTTACTGTTTCGGCGCTGCTATGATCTAAAGAGGTCGAAGAGCCGTAAAACGAAAAACAAACAAACAAACAATCTCTTTATTTCAACTTCTTTTCATTCTAAGACATTTTGTTTTTATTTTACGTAATGTCCAGCCTTACGAATCATTTCCCGACCTTGAGTGGCAAGTTTATAGATAGTGGATGTAACCCAATTGGCTTTGTCAAGAGTGCTGTGAATGGATTGACAATGATGGAAACAAAATGCCTTATGACAGAAATTATGAAACAATCTGATGAATCTTTCACTGGAAACAAAGGTGTGTATGAGGGATAATCTTTGACTGAATGTATTAACAAATCAAATCATGCTGCAGGCCTGTAAATCTTCAGCCAATTGTCTAATTTCAAACTTTTTAAACTATCCAAGTGGACTGAAACTGAAAAGCCAATAGTTTTTCTTTTCACATAAGGATATGAAATGTTTCAGACTACATTTTTATTTGCCATTTGCACCCCTGATCCTGAGGAGATATTTTTAATTTTTAAGTACACAAACTTACAGTGTACACAGAGAATGATGTATTTTGGGGGGAGTGGTGGTGGTGGCAAATGAATTTGCTCACAGTTGTTCATCATGATGGTGATAACATAACAGAATACTACATTACAGTCCTTTTAAACATAACACTGATAAATTCACACATTCAGGAAAGATAGTAGAATTCACCCCTACCCTCCTAATTATTTCCTTTTCTTTCAGATTTTGAGTTCCTCACATCCATCATTCGTGTTGTCTATCTGCTTCTGACAGAAGAGGAGAAGAAGAAATCACAAGTAGATCAGGTAGACCATCAAGATATATGACATGTAGTTTAATAATAGCGGTCTTGCCATTTGTTATATCTTATCTATATGTCTATTCAAACATAATGATCAAATAGTCACACAATGCTACTGACTTCTCTTCCAAAGTTACTTGATAATTTTCCGATTGTTATTTTTCAGTTAATGAAAG
The DNA here is from genome assembly GCA_031834005.1 of Dendronotus venustus. NCBI lineage: Eukaryota > Metazoa > Mollusca > Gastropoda > Nudibranchia > Dendronotidae > Dendronotus > Dendronotus venustus. The sequence continues at coordinate 1,002 of JAUEKX010414413.1, forward strand.
AGCTTGATACTTCAATGGGTCATCTACGTGCTATGTTAAGTGACCATCCGCCATCCACCAAGTTACCGCAATGCGGATGTGAAATTCTGTCCCTACTGTCCAACAGTTCTATCATCCATTCATTCCAAAGACTGTCTACAGCTACAAGTGTGCTCCTTCATGATTTATTGTCACTGGCCATGGATGCTTTAGCCCGAGACACAATTTCTTGTAGTGGCTCCAAAGGGTCATCTTCAAGATTTCCCCATCGCTGTTATGAAACGGTCATGGTCAGCAAGATAAATTTGTCTCTTCTAAAGTTACTGCTGTTTCAAAATGATCTAGGTAAGGCTCAGTGTGTTTTACTTTACTTTTTACTCCGTAACTCAACAACTTTCCAAAGGTTTAACCTATTTTTCTGATTTTTGAGCTTCATCTGAAGTTGGTCATGCATAATTATGCGTGGGACCTGTGTTGGCAGATTGGTTACTCTACTCATTACTATTCTTAGAACATTCTGAACTTGAGCCCTGACTGAGGTGAAGTTTCTGAGGCTTTGACTCTGGCTGTATGTTCAAATCCAGACTTGATAACAGAGGCGTTGTCTGTTGAAACTGGCTTTAACACAAAAACCAAATCAACTTGCAAACTAATTGCAAGTACATGGTGTTGAGGCTTATGCCCAATCATTTCGAGTGCTTAAGGTCATCAATTATGAAGACACTATTGCTAAATTAAGAAAGTGAAATGAATGCTGTTCTTGTAGTGATTTATTTTCAGATAAATGTGGTCAAAATGATATGAGTGTAGGAGAATAGATCACAATGATATTGTACTGTCTTTGAAGATTTTTTTCACTAACAATTTGCTATGAATTAAACAAAAGCATTTATAGAATGGTTGTTTTAAAATCATGAACACATATGAAGGCTTACAGTGTAGGTTCTCTCATTTTCACAAATGTGAATGAGAAGCAACACCGAGGCAAGTGTAAAATTTGTATGGTTAGCAGCTGAGGAGTGATGTATCCAGTGTATTGCCCCATTGTTCCATTCAAGAACAAGCTTGTAGTTCTTGATTCACAATTTTTCTCAAATCTGTGTTTTGTCAAAAAGTTTCTATTGTGGCATCACCTTGTTCACCATTTAAGACTGAGCATGGAGGTGGGTTGCTGACACTGTGATAACAGTATGAGGTGAAGGATAACAACAAAATAAACAAATATGAATTTTTAAATTTTCATTTGATTGAAATATTTGGGCATTTGAAGGATATCTTTACACGCTAATAAGATTTTAGTGTTGAGTGAGAAGCATGCTTTCGGATATATTGTACAAATTCAAGGTTTGGTAGCTTTGTGAAAGCAACTAATTAATGATTAATCAGTGGTTTAATATTTCACGATTTTTTCCTATAGGTGATTTAGAACAAGCACAAATTGCTGGCAGAATCAAGTCCTCTCTCAACTACCTCTGCATACTAACACAGAAGCTTTCAGATGCTTCCAGTCCCTCTTCAGAGTATAAATCTGTTGTCAAGGTCTTGAAATATAAAGGTAATTTACAGTTATGACCAACTAATAACCTAAGAGGTATGGTAGTCTTGTAGCACTCAGGCTGTACACATGATAATCAAAAGGTCCCAGGTTTGAATCTTGTCTGGGGTTAAGATAATCAGATATTGGAAATGATATTTTAAAATTGTTTTTCTCATTTCACTCAGGTACAAATGAGTGCCTACCTGGAGATAAGCAGAGAAATTTCTTTTCAAAATGATATAATATAGTGCCTAAAGACGAGCTGTACGGATAGAAGTTTCCGACTGAATTAGCCAACTGATGAATGCATGATGTAAAGTCTGTGGGTGTTAACATGATGTATCTTTTTTAAAAAAAGGTCTTACTTGGTCCACATAAGAACCTTAAAGACTTTGTCATTTAGTCGCCTTTTACGGCATGCAGGGTGTATCCTTTGTACCTATATAGGGTAGAGCTGGGTGGGAAACTGGAATTTGATTTACGTTTTAAAGAACTTTTTAGAAGGATTTTTTGATTTACTCCTTATTGTAATGTTTTGAAACACTTTTTGATACAAGCGTCTTATCTTTTTCAGTTTATGTTCTGGGTGTAATGTGTCGACAGCTGCGACGTTCAGAGAAATATGATGTCATACTATCTGTAGCGGGTCCATTGTGGCCTGTGGCTAACTTGCCTGAGTTGGTAAGTTTATTCATAACATCATAAGTAATTTCTTATTCTTGACATTGAAAGGTATAAATGGTATAAACAGGAAAGGAAGTAATAGTAAGCTTTCCAGTTTGGAATATGATACAACTAGCCAGATCGCACTAGTCACTTTTCTGTTGTCAAATTTTAGGAATAAGATTTGTAGATTCCAACATTTTGGGGGAATCCATTTAAAAAAGTGCATTTAAGTAAGGTTTTCTTGTTTTTTATCCGTTTATTTTCTGCTTGCTTGGCTCTGCTAATGAGAATGATGATTTATTGTTCTTCTTCAGCGCTTCATCTGTTAACACAGCCTCTAAATTAGGCTCTAAGCGCTTTACATTGATCATAGCACATAATAACATGCACACAGGTGATGTTAAAAATTCAAAGAGGTACAGATATCAATATTTGATAGAATATGATGAAACAGATACATGTCCCAACACTATCAATCAACTGCATCAAGAATTATACATCTCTTGGAATTTGAGGTATTGCACCAAGTTAAGACATAATGCTATATTATCTATGACACACACACACACATATATACACACACACACACACACACACACACACATACACACACACACACATATAGCTACGCATCATGATTTATATTTGTCTTTTTCAATCACAGTTGGAAGTTGTCAACCACCATGAAAGTCTGTGCGAGGCCCATCGCGTCAAAGGAAATATCTCAGCTGCTTGTCAGGTGGTGATCCAAGCTTCAGCTCTTGGAAGTAATCTGATTACTCCTACCTTGTTGAAATCAGTCTTGAAAATAGTCAAGATAGAGGCCAATGTGTAGGTTTTCAATTCCTATTTTGATTACAAATTATACAATAAATCTCTTTATTTTAAAAATGAATTTGACTTAACACGACAAACATTTGACAAAAGTATGACATTTCATTTCTTATGGCTTATCAGCCTTTTGATATGTTTTGCACATGGAAACATGCTTAGCGTAAACATGGGACCTCCTGTTTTTCACTACACCCAAGAAGGCTAGTTTTCTGACTTCACCCCTTGAGAACCCAGGCATTGCAATATTACCTTCACTGGGATCGCTGTCACCTTTGGTCTTGGTGTGGTTTTAAACCCATTAGCGTTTGTATTCGTGTCATAGGAACACTAACCACTGAGCTGCTATGATGTCCTTTTTTCTTTCAGCAACAATGTTAATTTATTCCTGGCTTGCTCCTTGCAGCTTGGCTCCGAGTAGTGTTAGTAGCAGTAAATCTAGAGTTGGTAGTTGTCTCTAAATTAACAACCAATACTATGTCTCCTTCTTTACCACTGAAATACAGTGTCCCGGACAAGAAACTCTCCTGTAGATTTTACTGCAACTATTATACAATCAGTGTTTGATGAGGAGGTTGAAGGGGTGGGAATTACTGTATGAAGAAACCTCAAACAACTTTCTCTTTTTTTATTCAAGTTTTCAATTTTTTTATTCTGACAGAAAAATACCGTTGTTATTTTCAAGATGCCCAGGAGATGAAGGTGTGAAAATCTTACTGTATCTTACTAAACAGATGTTCATCACTACTTCTACCAGGTATAATATCATAAGGCTTATGAATGAGTGTGTGTGTGGCCTCTCTCTTTACTCTCTCCCACTTGGCTGAAGCACCAAAGCTTTTTTCCAACTTGATCGCTTCACCGCATCTCAAGGAATGATCCAATCTTAATGAAACGACCGGCAAGGGACTTGTACGCCAATTGTCTGATTTCAGACATTTTTACTATCCAAGTGGACTGACAAGCCATTAGTTTTTGTTTCCACATTGCTATTTTCATTGGGATATGAATTGTTTCGGATTGTTTTCTTACTTGCCATTTACATACCTGAACTGGCCTCTGACCAGAAATCTATTGACTGCACACATTTTATTGATGTTAATAATCTTTTTCCATATCATGATTTAGGCGTACAAAGAACGCAAAACTTTCAAACAATGGAGAAACAGTTTGAAAGTACAACCCAATGAAAATTGTAATAATAAAATTGTAATACGCTTAACATGTCACATAATAAGCTTATGAACTCTCCTACAAAATCGATAGTGTTTTGATTGAAACAGACAACTGTCTAGGATAAAAGTGCATGTTGTGACGACAAGACACAGTAATTAACAAATGAAACAAGCAAAAAATGGATCAGTTAGGTCGGGACCCCTTAAAAATTCAATTAGCTAAAATTCCTGAATAATGATGAATTGAGAACATTTTTAAAAATTCTTTATATCCTCTCATCTTCACACTAGTCCTATCCTGTTGAAGAATCTGGAGTCCAATCTGAGACATCTACTGGCCACTGATAACTCTTTGGCGGTCTCTGACAAGTTGTTGGTTCGATTCTTATTGGCAGAGATTTGTTGGTATTACCAGGAGTCTGTGAAGGAGAAAGACATTGACACCAGGTACTTAATTACAATATAATTCTACCTCAGATATATTATATAGACAATTATACCTTAGTTCTCTTTATTTGATTATTTTTCGTTTGTTGCTCAAAACTTGTGTTAAAAATCAGGTCAGATAATTTGTCTCTCTAATGAATGTAAATCCCTTTTAAGATGAGACATCTGTATCATTTGTCCTGCAGTGAAATCCTTAAACTTCTGCAAGAATGTTTGGAGACTGAAGAGACAGATTGTTATCATATCAAAGCCCAGGCCGTGTTTCTATCTGCAGAAATTGAACATGTGTTGATTTGTTTGAAGATGGTAAGTGGAGAGTTTTTTTGGGGAATAAAAATAGTAATGTTAAATCGGAGGCTTAAAAAAAAGAGAACTGGATGGTGGAATGATGAAAAAGGTTAAAGAAAAATAGATGTTTGGGGAAAATATCTGGTAAAAACTAGGAAGATTTAGATGTACTAAAAGAGGAAGTGAAAAATTCAGAACAAAATCAATGCGAGAATTTTCGAGAACTGGAAAACAATTACAAAGAAAATAAAAAACTTTTTCGGAGAGCAATTAAGAGATTTAGAAAAGGAAACAAATGCTCAACTTAACATGTTAAAAACACTAAAGGAGAATTGATAAAGATGAGGGAAAAGTTATGGAACGAATACTCCACAGTGCTAATACAAATAGTGATGATTTTACACTAAGGACAATAATGATATTTATGCTTATCTTACAGTTACAGGAAATGATTTCTAAACAAAGAATAGTTTGAAAAAGTTACTGTTAGACCAATAAGTGTAGACATGTCGAAGTTAACACCAATCAGGTTAGTAATGCTATCAGATTGAATTAAAACAGATAGCTTAAAGGTAGAATGTAAATAGGGTGGATGAAAGAAAAATTCCCATGAAACTATTTGAGCATAGGCAGTGGGGTACGGCAAAGTACCTTGAAAGATTTGGAAAGAGATAATTTCAGTACATTGAAAAGAGAGGTACAACTTTTATTGATGCAACGAAAAGAAGTAATGGTAAAAAATGGTGTTGGAGGAAGCTTGTACAGTAAATATCAAACTAAACCTGGTAAATGGTAAACAAGAAATGAATAAATATAGGTATTAGATCATACTACAGTTAATGTTATTGACTAGTTCACATTTATTTTTACAAACATTTCTAACGCAAATGTTTTTCTTTCTTTTTCTGTGCTTTGAAATATCGTACCGAACGTGAAAAAAAAACAACCCCAACCCACCTCTGTTTCTCATTTCATGAAAAGCATCAATCAGCTATTGATGAAGGAAATGCTAGGGAGGCACTGACTTCAAACAACAAATCCAAAGATCCAGAAGACGCGACTCCAATGAGCTGGTCTCCTTCCACCCCCAGCAGCGGCAAGAACACCAGTGCTCGTCCCATCCCCCCTAGAGCTCTAGACGCACCTGCTGCCAGTCCCAAATCCATTTCTAGCGTGTTTGATACTCCGGTCACACATCGCCCCACTATTGCCAACCCGAAGGCTGGAAGGCTTGAAACGAGCTCCTCTTCCTTAGACGCAGGAAAAGAAGCAGCACTGGATTCTAGCCCTCCAGACATTTTGATCAACGCCGCCTTTAGATGTGTAGAATTGTGGAAGGAATGGTTCAAGACAGGCGGTGAGAAGAAATTTGCGACGGATGAGGAGGATGAAATGGAAATTGAAATAATTCGTTTTGAAATGTACAGAAATCTGACCTTCCTACAACGTCTCGCTTCTCTTGCTTTAGCTCATGATAAGGTGAGTTTGAATTCTCTCTTCTCTTTTCTCTCTATATTTTCTCAATGTTTTTATTCTTTTTGTGATCTTTGTGTAACATTAAATCTTAGGTAATTGATTACACAGTGAATGAATTTTATGTTTGTGAAGAGAAAAATTTATACAGAGTTAATTTACAGCTTGCAATATGATTTATTTGAAATATACACTATTTTTCAAGTAAAAAAAAAATATATACATCCTGTTTCAAATCATTGCAATCTGTTTTTCTTTTCAGCCTATTTTTGCTGTGGAATGCTTTTATTATGCAAAGCAATTGGCAGTGTATCTTAAAAGATGCAAATATTTTGAAAAGCAGCTTCAGTATAACTTGATGTCCCTAATTGGACAATGTGGGCTGCCTCTCCAAGAGCCTGAAATGTCTAAGGACATGAAACCAGGACCAGGTGAACCCCAAGAGGAAGGCGAGTCTGGAGGGTGTAGCCAGCTGCCTCCTGAGGAGAGCGAAGAAACGACAGACGCCAAGATTCAGGATCCAGATTTTCTCGTCTCCAGGGCTGTGTATCTATTTAGGGCAGACAAGGTAGGACCTATTTATTGTATAGAGAGATAGGAAAATCTAGTCTTTCTGTAGACATAAATGGCATTCATCATTGTCGAATATCTATATTTCTAACCACGACATCAAATGTTGCCTTCTATCCATCTAGTCTATCATTGGTAGGAAAGAAAAGGGCTTAATCTTAACTAAGACTTTGGATTGTGATGGTTGTGTTATCTAAAGGCTATGATAATATCACATCAATGTCTGTCTGATAAATGTATGCGAAAGAACAAGCAACTATTTGTTTTAGAATGAAAGGACTGTATTGTCTTGTTCTATGGCTGCTGTGATTTACTTTAACCGATGTATGAATTGATACTTGTCACTTCAATCATTCTTTTCTTTCTTATTGTTTCTATTTGTGTATAAGACAAAAGAGTCTGTGGCTGTCCAGAAGCGTACTTTGGCCTGGTTTGAATCCAGAGGGGAAGAACATCTCACCCCGGGTTGGATAATCTCAATGGCCGAATTGAAGCGTCTGATGGTAGAATGTGCCAAGACATTTGATCTGCAGACTTGTTATAGGGAGGAAGGGATGGCAGGTTGGTCTTTCCTGGAAAATAATTTTTAGCAATAAACCTTATTTTGATTTTAAGAAATAAAGACAAATATTACAGTACACAACATAGCATTTTGTGTGGAAGGTTTGGTTTCAAGATTGAATTTTATCCTGGACTTTCTTATCCTGAAAATGACAAATGGTGGAAAGTTTTGCATCTCATTGATCAACCTAACCAAAGCTATGGGCAAGGAGTGTCTGTATTCATGTCTATATATTCCTTTCTTCACACCTACAGACCTACAGCCTTTACAGATGATGTGTGAGGCCGTGAAGTGCGTCTTTTCGCTGAAAAGTTTTATCATAGACAATGCTAATGCGGGAAAACATTTTTTGCTTTCTGGAAAAGGTAAGGCTCTGTTGAGTAGTTAGAAAGAAGGTTTTTGCTACAAGACCCTTTTTTTTAGCTTATGGCAAAGCAGTTCATGAAAGAACCATAGCAACATAAGTGTTAAAGGTCTTTAAAAAAAAGTATAAGAACAAAAAACCAACAACAAAAGTCTTAACAGGCTGTTTACATTTCAGACTTGAATGGTTTGGAAAGTTGTTGTAAAATTGGATGTGCCTACCATTTTAAATCGTGAATTTCGGTGTAAGCGCTGTATGTGAATTAAGCACACAATATCATAAAAATAGGTCTATTCCAATCGAACACTTTAGTTTTGAATTGATATTCTATATATTTATGAAACTTGACTGACTTAAAATCAACAGGAACTTCAGTGGATGCATGGCAAGTGGTTAGTCAGTATTTGAGCACGGTTTATTCGAGTTGTCAGATGTTCCTGCAGGCTGGGATAGCGAAGTTTGCTCACACCTACCTGAAGGAAGGACTCAAGTTGGCTCAGTCCTGTCGTTTGTCTACTTGGTAAGCTGAAGAAATAATTAGGAATGACTTGAGAATTTACTTTGACTTGACATGTGCATGTTTGTCTGTGTGTAATCTCCCTTCTTGTACCATTGTGTCAAACGAACTAACATTCTCTAAGCTTGTATCGTATTGCCATAAACAAATATATTATTCTTGTAAAATCAACCCAATAGTTTTTCCACTGATCAATTTTATTTCCAAGGAATAATCAGTAGCGATGAGACTTCCACAACCCATAACAGAAAACTGTTTGCACCGTTTACTTACTATCTTTGTCGTTCTTGCGTTCTAAACAGGAGTGCTGTATTCATGGCTGCCTTGTCTGATTACCACCTCAACCATATGGATTCTGTTGCTAACGCTGCACAATATTTACAGGTGAGTGAATTCATTGGGGAGTGTTATTTCTTTCTTTTTACCATCATAAGAGAAATGATTGATTTTATTTTATAGTCTGTTAATTCCTGATTGTAACATCAGATAACAATCAGATCTGAATTAACAGTAACAGACGATTAATGAATCTGTATTCCATGGGAATTTTACAATGCTCTGAAATGTTATCAATGCTATTTGATATTATATGTGTGTAAATTGTATCTTATGTTCATGTACCTTTATGATTATACCAATGTGCGCCTAGAGCTGTGTTTGTACGGGACATGTGTGCTATTTATATATATATATATAGATAAATGTCATACAATTTTGTACAAATTTTCTTTCATCAACTAGGATTCCTTTAACACAGTATCACCGCTGTCATTGAAAGAAGATGAGATTAGTTCTACACCTGCCTGTAAGGGTTCAAGTCCATCCAATGCCGATCAAGTCCTGTTATCTCTATCGTACTTTGTTGATGATATCACAAGTCAGCTGTCAAAGGAAGACAACCACCAAAGTTGTCGTAAACCCGTGGAGTGGAATAATGATTTCAGTCCCCTGCTAACATCTCTTCATCTACAAAGATTGTGGCTGCAAGCAGAGGTGAGAGTCATATTTGATGTGTAGGTTATCTAATGAGTAGAAATATGTCAGTGTGAATGTTTGTGTGTGTGTAGTGCAGGGGGGGGTGCATTATATACATCACTGAAGTTTATTTATGGGAAATATTTATCTTTAGTAATTTAGAAAGGCAGTATTATTCACAGGATCTTTATTTTTTGGTTGTTGCCTGTAATAATATTTAAAGAATGTTTGAAATGGGTAATACAACTGTAAACTTATTTTTTTCAACTTTTAGAAACTGCTTTTGACACCACAGTTTAAAAAAATAATGTTCCTGTTCAAACCACTTTCTGTCCAGATTTGCATAAACCAAGAGAAGCCAGAGGTAGAAACAGCTGTTGGTTACTTGCAGAAAGCAAGGGACTGTGCCACGATGCTGTTTGGCTGTCTGGATGTAAAGAACGCATCATGGGCGAGATATGTATTATCTGAATCCCTGTGTAATCCTGCACAACATCTGATTCACCGTACCCTGATTGTGGAGACTTTGTTACGACTGGCACAGCTGTACTATGACCAATTAGTCCATCGTTTGGGGCAGCAGAGCTCTTCTACCTGTCAGCGTAATAACACAGATGATGCTGTGGGAGGAATTAGGATGGAGGAAAGTGTCATTGACAAACATCGCTCCAAACTTTCCTCTCTTTTGGAGATTGTAGTTAGAGAAGGGAAGCAAATCGCAAATTGCTACCAAAGCAAAGTGATCGTGGCCACGGCTCAGCTGCTTAAGCTTCATATGTTAATGTTACCTGTGTATGCGAATCAGACGTGTGGCACAAGGGATGTCGATACGAGAGGAGGAGAAAACGAGGTGGATGGCTGGGAAGATTTGGACGAGGCAGCCGATATAGCTAAAGAAGTCAAAGAATTGGAATTAGAGGAAGACTTTTGGAATGAGAAAAGAAAGCAGAGGTTGTTAACAACATCAGACAATGATAATCTTCTTACAGCATCATCATCATCATTATCGTTATCGTCAGAATCAGCAGAGGCGGAGTCCGTGGAGATGTTGAATTCAGTCATAGACGGGACCAGCAGGACCAGCAGCTTCCCCATCCTCATCAGTCCTATGGCAGAAGCAGCATCGTCATCGTCCAGCAAGCGTTCTTCACTAGAGACGGAGGTCATCTCCCCCTCACCTCCTAAGATGTTTAAAACGGATGCTAACGGATTTAAGATTGCTACTCCTTCTTTCTTTTCCGCGAGGAAAAGAAGAATTAAAAGGGACAAGGAGTCGAGCAAGCCTGATCAGAATAAGGAGAGCCCTGAAGACGATGAACAATCTGCGCAGCAATCTAGTGTGTCCGATAGTGAGAAAGACACCGATACGAGAGCTGTACTCAAAGGTAGAAAGGGAAGAGGGAGAAAGTTATATGCAGTGTCTCAGACAAGCAATGAAGCTGAATCCAATCCCAGTGTAGAAAAGATTTCAGAAATCAGCTCTAAACAGGTAGAGCTCTCCCCTGTTACTCTCCAGTTGGAGAAGCTAAGTATTGGCAAGGCAACTGTGTCGCCAAAGAAGAGGAGATCAAATACAAGACAAGCCTGTGAGGAAGTAGAAGATGTTCAGGAAGTGGACACGGAATCATGTACAACTAGTGCTACGAGTAAACGGAAAGAGAGCAGTAAAAGAATTCAGTCCAAGGCATCTGTGATATCTCGTAGAAGGGGTCAGCGTAGAGTTGAGGAAGAAATGAAAGATGGCGATTGTGATGATGAAAATGATAAAGAAAATAAACCCACCTCTGGTAAGCTGGGTAAAGACGCAGGCAATGAGGAAAAGGATACGGATGGTAACAAAACTAAAGGGATTCGGAAAACAAGGCAAGGTCCGACAAAAGAGACTCGAAGCTCAATCAAAACAAGAAACCGAAGGGGGTGCACTCAAGACAAGGAAGTTGAACAAGATTCTCCCCAAGTTCAACGTTCTGTCATTTCTCCCTCTATAGAAGATGCAGTCATGCCAGATATGAATGTCTTTTCCTACAGTCCTGTCAAAGAGGAAGAAGAATGTACCGCTGACGAGTGGATGAAGGATGAAAGTAGTTTGCGTGTCTCTTTAAATCTTTCCCAAACCATCCATGCCATCGATAGTCCTGTCTTTGAATCGCCGCCAGCCGATATGAGTCGCAGTGCTGAGGACTATAAGACTCCACTGAGAGCGCTTCATCTCAATTCCCCAATGGAAATTCCAAGAGGAAGACTCCAGCGTAAAGCTCCAGAGAAAAATAATTCTTCACCTCAGAATAGTAGTAGTTCAAATGCTACAGATTCTTACGCCTTTCAGACTTCTCCAGACGTAGCTCGTGAGATTCCTAGAGGGGGTGGCGAGAATGTTGACCCTGAAAACATTTTTGCCCAGAGAGCAGTCCGAGGATCGGCGAAAACAGGGACCGGAAGCAGGCAAGGTAGAAGTAAACTGTCTTTGAGAAAGAATCCTAAAACAGACAGTGTTTTGTCTGAAAGTAACGCGGTGAAGATGCACTCTGATCATGAAGTGAATGAAACTCCAAAGGAAGCCAAAATTCTATGTAAAAAATCTGCCAAAGACAATGCAGAACAAACGAAATCTGCTGTGATGGCTGCAAGTAAAACGGGCAGGGTGCGTAAAACGACGGGGAGAAAGGCAACTGCCAATGCTGCCAAACTTATCTACAAAGACAGTGATGAGAAGAGTGCGACGGTTTCCGATGGAATGAAGACTGATAGATCCAGACTGCAGAAGCCTTACTCTCCAAAAGACCGTGCCGCTGAGAAACTAGTTCCTCCGCCAGACATTTCCATCAATGGAGGTAAGTGAATATATTTATAATGGTTTGTTGTTGGTGTTATTGTTTATTTGTTTCCATCTCTATTGATATTATTCCAACTGTTTTATGGTGAGCAAATAATAGGTGAAAATATTGGAAGATAGAATGGTAACCGTGTAAAGGGTGAAATCAGTCTCAAGTTTATCATGCCTAATGATATGAATTTGTTTTCCATTTCTTTTCTTTTTTGATCTTTCATCAGATGAGGAATTGCAAGAAGCCATGGAGTCCTTTAGAGAACTGAGCTGTTTCCCCCATTCGTATATCTTTAACGAACTGTCCAAAGCTACTGCTATGGTTTTGATGCATCAACCAAAATCTGATAATGGTGGTACAGGTAAGGGGACGAATGGTTCATCATTTGCATCATCGAGGGAAAGGGGTGCACATTAATGTTTTGTTTCAATATGTGTAAAGTTCTGTAACAGGACTTATTTCTTTTGTGTAGTCCAATTATGATCAGACTTGACACCGCACAACTTTAAGAAATATTTTCAATGGTGTGAAACAAAATCGGGATGATGTGCTTTTTTTCTAGTCTGTGTATATTACCTCGGTCAACACAAAATGGGGTGTTACATATATGGTGATAAATGTGGTATTGTGAAGCGCTTTGAGCATGGTGATGACCGTGGAAAAGTGCTATATAAATGCTCTCATTTGATTTGATTTGAAGTGAGACAATAAAAAATCAGTTTTCTTGATGACGGAAAGCGTCAAATTTTCACGTACGACATGTCGGATTAGAATTTGAATCTCTATTTTATAATCCAGAAAGAAATTGAAAGCTACAATGATGGTATCTATAGATTCTAATTTTGAGCTTCAGATGTGTCATATCAGAAGCCTTGCCTTAGCAGGAAAAACCTGACAAATATATTATTTTGTACAATTTTTCGGACAAAGACAACGCCGGGGGGACCTCCGAATTTTACATCTGTCTCCAATGGTATGAGAAAAATGGTGTAAAGAGTCTTTTCCAAGGACTCAGCGTCGGGCCAGGTCGGATTCGAACCCTCGACCTTTCGATCCCAGGCGGATACACTGACCACTGGGCTGCCGACGCCTCAACTCATTGGCCAGTTGGTGTGAAGAAAGAGTAGGTTTTGAAATTAATTGGCCTGCTAGGGGTTATATAATATAACATCTTAGGTCTGTATACAGTGACATGGGCTATAAACCTATCTTGATCTTTGTTCTAAAAAGAAAAGAAAAAGGGAAAAATCAAATCCACCATTGCTTGTCGTTCTCACCAGATGTACAGACCAGTGTGGCAGCTCACTTGACACGCTCGATGCATGTGACCTTCCAGCACATGATGGCCAAATCTCTCTCCTCTAAACTGAGGCAAGTATGGGCTGCGTAGTTTTTTAAATTTTGCCTTTTTCTTCTCTTATGCAGGGTTGTTAAAGGCCACTTCTTCTGCTTTTTATCTTTTGACTCAAACTTGTTGATGCCTACTCTTCATTCGTCTCTCGGCAGTGGTCATTAATTACTTTCAACAATGGAGCTACTTCAAATCCTATCCAAAAAGGGATTTCTGCTCTAATAGCCCTAATTTCTTTTCTCTTCTTTCAGAAAGAAAGACAAGGACGCCAAGAAAACGGCCACCATTGTGAAGGAGGAGGCCACCACCACCATCGCCGCCATAGCAGGGCCAACACCAAAGACAAAGACTAAAGCCTCCGCTGGGTTGGCTGCAGGAGGAGCAGCAGGAGAAGGAGAGACGAGCGTGGAAATGATGAAAGAACTGTTGGAGAACACACGCATACAGTTGTCCGTGGAGGAAGCCTTTAATGACAAATTGCAATGTATTCCTCAAGGTAAGAAGGAATTCTATCACTATCCCTCCCACTAATACTAACCCCACCCACACTGTTTCGCTTTCCTTTTCCGACTTTTGTTAAAAGATGAGAGTTGTGTACTTGTTTATCATATATGGGAGGAGGCGCTGACCCTGAATATAGTCTAGTAGTTATAACAATTGAATGATTTGCTACCAAAAAGAACCAATTTAATTAAACAAAAATATAAAAAACCCAGAGGATTGAATGTTCTTGTTCTTATTTTGTTGTTCCTTTTCATATCAATTTAAATTTAACCGAACAAAAACAAAACAAAGGGATTGAACAATTTTATTGTTGTTATTTTGCCGATCCTTTCCTTGTCCCTCAGGCTGGGTTGTCGTCCAAATGGCTCTGGTGGGTTTGGGTTCTCACCACCCACACTCGTGCCAAGTCCTGATCACACGGATGTCTTCCGACTGTCGCCCTTTAACCGTCAGCATCCCTATGGACAAGTGGAGACACGTATGTAGTCAAAGCTTTTACTTATACTTACGATTAGATGAAGAAAGCTAATGTTTTCTTTGATTCACTGATTCCATAGGAATACTTATAGATAACTATAGTCTGCATCGCATTTCATTTTTCTGTTCTTGATCTTGTCTATTTCTATATTTTTTTTTTTTTACTGTTGACTCATACTATCTATAATTTTACTTGTTCAAAGAACTGCTAAGCTATCGTACTTGTTCAAAGCACTGCTACTGTATTATATATCTGAAACGTGTCTCATGTCTGTGTTCTCCTTGTCACCCAATTAAAAAACCCTGTTGCCCGGCACCCATTGTTGCTTCCACCAGTTTGAGTGTGCCAGGCGTGTGCTGGAGGCGGCCTTAGTCTATCAGGTGGACGTGACCCCTGCAGAGTACTGGACGTACCGCTACAAGAATGACCAGGATGTGAAGGTACATGGGGCTGAATCTAAAATCATCATCATCATCATCATCATCATCATCACTATCAATAATTCAGAATGAATGATTTCAAAATTTGTGTATATTTTGATTTTTTTATTCTATTTATCATATCTTTCATTTTTGAAAAATTTCATTTTCAGAATCTGATCTATTTCCTGCAAGAAAAGTTCCTTTCAGGGCACAAGTGGTTATTCAAGGGTCGGTATGAAAAGCTGAACACAGACAAACAGCTAGCATCCATATTGGATCAGTCTGCTCTCAAACTGACCAAAGAGTTGCGGAGATTAGGTGATACCTCAATGGATGAAACAAATCTGAAGGTAGTTTTCTTTTTAGCGTTGTAGAAATTAGCACATATTACAGTTAATCCTTCTTGCACCGCTATTCTCGCCTACTGCCAAGTTATCACTAAGGCCGATACACTTTTATATAAAGATTTTCCGTTAGATCCCCAAACTCCAATGCTCTCGCCAGAAAGGTCCTTTCCTTTTTGCCACTGTTCATTACTTCCAGCAATGGAGCTACTTCGAATGTTATTCTTAGATTGAATTTTCCATTGGCTGCTGCTGTACCTTAATGAGTCTACTTTATCTTCAATGCCTTTCCCAGACCATCCTAGAGGTCCTTCTGTTTGCCAATGAGAAAGACGTAGCGTCGCTTCTTTCCTCTGTTTGGCCCAAAACGGAGCTGGCTGAGCTTGTCCAAGCCGAGGTGCTGAGTGTCCAGGGCAGGGCTTGGCACCTGCTGGAGGGTGGTGGTCCCAAGAGGAAAGGCAAGACAGACAGCGCGATGATGGAGGATGTCACGAGAGGGCCCGTGGTTCTCGTCTTAGACAAGGTGTGTGCTTCTCGCAGCAAAAGTTATCATGGTGCAATGCTAGAGAATCCTGGGGATTTTAGATTTTTTCACTATCCAAGTGGACTGAAAAGCGATTAGATTGGGGTGCGCAATGTTTCAGATTATTTTTTTATTTGCAATTGACACTCATGTATAAAGGAAAAAGGAAAAGAAAGAAATATTTTAAAAGATGATACTAATTTAACAGTAATAATAATGCTTCATATTATAAAAAAAAAAAAAAAAAAAAAAGTAAATCATTTATATAGCGCTTATCCACGGTCTTCACCATGCTCAAAGCGCTAACAATTTTCAATTTCCCCTGACAGGCCA
>JAUEKX010414635.1:3899-17130 GCA_031834005.1 Dendronotus venustus
AGAGAGAGAGAGAGAGAGAGAGAGAGAGAGAGAGAGAGAGAGAGAGAGAGAGAGGGTGAAATGACGCTCAAACAGCCGACAGGTTGTCAAAGCAGAATAGCACATTATCATCAGTACACAGGTTTCTATCTTACAACGAGAGAGTTCAATTCAATATACAATCTATCGATGATACAAATAAAGTCTTCTTCATTAAAAAATAAAACGGCCATGGAATTTCCAATGATGGGGGGAGGGGAGCGATAATCCTAATGCAGTAGGTCTATGCAGGGGGATGAGGGGATGAGAAATGGGTCCATACCAATCAATATGTACAAAAACAGCATCACCAATCCGAGTGAGAATTCGGGCGGCTACGCAATATAGTGCTACAAAATATGAAACAAAAAGAATTCAATGCAATTACCTATGTACAAAGAATGAATGAACAATAATGAAAAGAACATACAGACGAAATCTGTCTTTAACAATTTATTAAGAAGGATTTTCTCGGCAACATGTTTCAACTCTATGACGGATTGTATAGAAATTAGGTGTATAATCTTGATGCGAATCAACATACGTCAAGAACAACGGGTAAATAATGTTTGACTTGGTGAGATTACACACTACAATAACATTGTTGCTGTGTATATTACTTTTACTCGATGAATATATAAGTAACAAAAATTATCAGCATTTATAACAACGAAAGTGTGAAAAAGTATTAAGGTATGCCTGCCAAATATCAAAAGTCAAATTATTTACAAACAAAAGGATCAAAATTAAGACAAAAAAACAAGCCCCACCCTATGCAAACATCTATGAAAATAATAAAGTGTATAATTGTAAATCGCGAAATAAAAATAACATGAGAACTCAAAAACCTCAGACCTCCTTTTCTGTCGACAGCAGAACACTAGATGTAAATTGTCCACCTTTAATAATCAACAACAAAACAACTAATCCTGGGAAGATGGATGGACAATGTTTTTAGTGTCTGTATAAACAAACTGATAAAGAACCTGCTTTCAATCGATAGCATTATTTCACGACACAGGTCTGACCTTTTCCTACATTGTTTTAAACTGACAACCATTCACAAGAAACCTCTGATCTAACAACTAGAAAGACTACCATTTATATTATTATGCATAAACCTGTGATAGAACATATCAGTATAATCTGGCATTTACTACATAGAGACATTTCTCATTCGGTATGAGCCTCCTATTTGCGGAAATTCAACACAACACAAAACGCCAACACAGACAATTTCTTTCTTGTTTAGCGTTACAAAAAGGACACGTATCGTCTATGTCTGCGTGTGTACGTAGGGTACAGCGAGGAAATCACAATAAGCTTAACTCAAGTATTCCCTGTGGCGGTGTGGCATCAATAATATCACATCATAATTGTCTCCCTTCTTGTCATCTCCTGGACGTTTAGTGAGTATAAAAATAGAAATCATAATTTGTCACTACAAGTATCATTACCTTCTTCATCGCCACAAGCGTGACAAATTTCTTAAATATACATTTGTTTGCTAACCCAAAGATTTCCAATGCACGGTCGCATCGTATAACATTTGTACACAAGAATAAACATCATTGAAATCAATAAATGTTTTTATATAATATCACTGGTGTGCATATTGTAACGAATTTATTCTCCATTTCAATTCAATGTTTCTTTTACCTCGTGGAAGGAGATGGGAGTCGTATAGTCATCGTATTAACATTTACATTTATTATATTACACGCGTAGTAAAGACCTGGAAGGGAGGCGGGGGTAAAAGAACGAAGACGGCAAACCTAATCCAATTATAGATTTCTTTATCGATATACCGACAGTCTCCCGACCAGAACAACACCAACATATCCATATTGGCATAGCATCATCATAATATAGAACATCGGAACTCTGGTAAAACATATAACCCGTTTTTATCAAGAAAAGGAAGGGAAAAGGGTGGGGGTGGGGGGAGGGAATAAGATTATCAAAATTTTCAAAAGTAAAGGCTTCGTCTTTTATCTGGTATCAATGATTAAGTTATAACAATAATTGAAAACTAATAGTTTGGAATTTATTCTTTATCATTCATTTCCATACTTCCTATTCCCCCTCCCCCCTCCTCTTCAATTCTATAAAGGAAGTATGACAATAACACGAGAAAAAAAACAGTAAGAGAGTCCCTTCCAATAATCTATAATAATAATTACAATAATAATATATTTTTATAAAACTCACAAAAGCCCCTCAAAGGCTACATTATTTCTCCTTTCTCTACACAAAACCAAAAAGTTCACACTGAAAACTAAAAAAAATACATTTTAAAATCTCAAAGAAAAAATAAACCCACACACGCACACACACAGACACACAAGCACACTGATAAATACTTGTATACACTCAACACACACCTATTACTACAGACAATGATCGTCGTCGTCGTCGTCGTCGTCATCATCATCATCAATGCATATATTTGTTGTTTTGTTTCATCATCACAACAGTTCTGTGTCTTCTCTGTATCCCATCAGGGTGAATTCCATTCTCAAGACCAGCTCTGTTGTTCGTGTTGTTAGCCCGAAGGCCTGCACAGCCTGGCTTGTCTGTCATCCATTGGTATCTAGTCACTAGTAAGTAGGCATTCGTTCCAACTCTGGTTTCTGGTCTCATCTCGTAACAACAACTCGTTATGGTAATACCTTAGTCCGAATGGGGAGGTCTTGTCTTAGCTCACCCTCCACCCATCATTGTCAATTCAAATCCCTCTACACTCTACACGTCACAGCAAAGAAAAACTTAACATCGTATTTATCTGTCTGGTAACCTTTTTCATTTGAGATCATTTCAGGTTTTGGCTGGTTTGTTTGTCAAGTTTCTGATTTGTTATATTCATAGCTTTTCGGTTTTCTGTTGTTTTCATTGTTGGGTTTGTTTTGCTGTCATAAATTACTTTTGGTTCTTTTTGTAGTTTGTGTTTGATATATTTGTCAGGCTTTAAATATTTGTTAGGATATTTATAATATATTTACTTCTATTTCTTACACTTCAATTTTGGATACTTTGTTTATTTAAATCATTTTAATTATCCTCTTCCATTAATATAACGTCATGTCAGGTCGTATTAGGTCAGACAAGGATTGAAATTGTTGATCAATTGTGGCTTCTTCATTACGGCAGTGGCAGAATCCAAAGTCATGGTGTTAATTACTCGTAGCTGGGTATTCGATGCCACTGCATTCCTTGCGTGAGAAGCTGGACCCTGTGGTGGGTTGCTTAGTTCATCCATTTACGGCAGTTGGCCGCCCCACACATGCAGGGAATCTTGTGCTGGTCGTCCTCAAAGTCAAACTTGTAGTCATAGGTCAGCTGGTTGGGAGGGAAGACAAATAGCGGCACAGTTTGAGACAAAGTTTCTATCTACACATGTTCAGGTTACATAACAATTATTACCTCTTTTAGAACCCCATTTGCTCAGATTGGTTGGTTGTCGTCAAAGTGGTATAATAACACAATCAAGGATAAAATACCACAAAAACGGGTTGAAAAATAGATTGCTAATGAAAAAGGTTACTAACTACTGCCTCATGGTTGCAGTGTCACAAGAGGTATTTCAAGACTCTTTACCACAATCCTATTCTATCAATGTGTGGACATGGGCTACAAGCTCCCTTCTTACGCATTAACTATAGTGTCCTTTCCAAATTGTGTCTTTGTCATTTGCCCCTTTGGGCTTGCCACAATGCGATCTGAGACAAGCTCCAAGCCATACATCATACACGCAGTCAGCTGACATCAAATAATGAAAACTAAAACCTTTGTGGGAAGACCCATTTACTTCGCTGCCCATTACCGACATTCGGATTCGCCCCAAACAGCGATTCATCGAGGGGAATGAAGAAGAAGAAGAAGAAAAAGTCGATGAAGGAAAGACTAAAATTGCCACCAATGGCATAGCATGCAAGCTATTATGGTGTATCGTCGTCGTCCTATCTGTGGTGAGATAAGCCACTACTCACCTCTTCCCCCTTGAGGATCTTCCTGCTGGTGATGATGATGATCTTGCTGTCCTTCTCAATGTCCACCACCTCGGCCACACAGTTGGGGTTACACGAGTGGTTGATGTAGCGGGCAGGCCCTCCAGCCATGGTCGCATCGATCACACAGTCGTTGTCGATACGGAACATGTACACACCACGATTCTGACATGGGAAAAGATTAAGGGAAAGGGGAAAATAATAAAATTGTGTGAAATATATAATAATAATAGTGGTGACAAACTTATTTACAACATTGCAGAAGTACATTTAATCACCTATGAGCAAAGTTAATTGGATAAAACAGAGATTCCATATTTTCTCCGCTGACTCGGGAGTCCCGATTCAACACCGAGTGTTGGGTAACTAGGAGTAGTGTAGGCATAGTCCTGATTATTCTAGGGCATGCGACATGATGCCGTGGTTTGCCATTGCTTTCCATGCCACTATGGTCAACCAAACAAGGCTCAGCGACCCATTCCCTGTTAATGACTGGTCATGGAAGCGTGGGTGTTGAGTTTATTTGTTTGTTTGTTTGTTCTAGAGTTTTACGACTCTTCGACCTCTTGGATCATAACAGCCCCGAAAAAGTTAGACAATAGTTTCATTCAGTGAAAAGATAAGAAACAGAAGTAGATTGGTTGAGTTTAGGTGACGGTAAGAATTGGTAAGAGATCATAGTATCAAGGTATGGTGTTTACCTGATCCTCGTATTCCTTCTCCCTCCTGTTGGCAACTTCGTTCCTGATGAGGTCTCCGATGTACTCGATCACCATGGTGTGTTTCTCAAGGTCCTTGTCAGCGTACAGACCCAAGCCCTGGACAATTACACCAACAATAAAATATATATAATGTATAAATATTTTACAAGATTCTAACATCCTATCCAGGAAATGACTTTTGGCATGTAGTCATGTGTCCTCTTCACACTACAGAAACCTGGATAAACTCCAGTACTATGAGCCCAAGAGGACCTCTTGTAATTGAACGTTAATTTTAATGAGATTTTTTTTTTAAGTTTTACTACGCTTCGATCTCCAAGGAATGTCAAAAAATTTCATTTGTAACTATTGAAATTGTATTACTGTATAATATCATAGCGCCTTAGAGCACTTTGGTACATATTTGTGTGTTTCCTAAGCGTCTTATCATCGTCCTTACCTGGATGCGAGATCGCCGGAGGTAGACCAGTGTCTTCCAGTCGGTCTTGAGTCTTCGGTACTGCTGAGACTTGGAATGGACAAACTGTTTGTGGTAGGGGGAGTTCATGTCTCCACTCACTCCGGTCACAGTTGACGGCAGCGACCTCGAGTTGGTCGACTGAAGGGTATGTGCCCTGGATAAACAATGGATAATCGTGTAGTCTGTATACCCTCATATTCGTAAGGTCGTAGTCATAAGTCTCATTAGCTGTTCATTTCATTACTTCCATCTTTATTCCAATTCCACTCCATATTCCCACAATATTAAGGCAGACACTCCCTTCTCTTCCCCCCGTGAACCAATGCATTCCATTGGTTAGCAGTGTATTTTCCAAATTGCTTTCATCTATCTCAAAACTCGCCCAACTCCAATTATTAGATACGTCAAACACATTATTTGGTCCAGTTCTATACTCTATTTCTTAATTTCATCATTAAAGATTTCTCAAAAACTTTTTGCTGTCCTGTGTCTTATTCAAAATATCTTTGACAGACTCAATAATATCCTCCAATCGCCGGACTCTATGATATTCTCCAATCGTGTTTACCTCTTGAAATGCGTCCTGAGTTTGGGCTCAGCCCTGGCACAACCGGTGGGGTTGATGGCTGGGGGCATCTCAATCAGGGGAGACCGGCCAAACTTGAACGTGTAATTCTGAAGCAGGTCACATCCCGGCAGCTGAGTGGGTAATACAGACAATATGATATAGGAATGAATGTATTGTTACTCGTTATAACATCCTCATTACAAGAAATAGCATTAACAGTATCATCATTGTCTTCTGTTTTTTTTTTTATAAAAATATATTTCAGTGATCTCACATTTGTGATTTGGTCGGTAAGCCTATAAATATACTTGAATTGAATTGAATTGCATCGGTACAACCTCAAGCAAACAAGCGCTTATACCAAAACTATTAATATAAAACGATGAATTCAAAATCTGGTTAGGGAGGAATATATCTTAAGCGGGTTCACTGACCACTTGACCAACGCAAGGGGCAATGTATGTCAACTAGGATTGGGAAGAAGAACAGATGGAAATCCATCTATCCACATTGTGGTGTGGAAAGCCTTCAGTAACTAGCCAGCCAACCAACCAACCAACTTACCGACTCGAGGACTTTGACAATGTTGGTATCTCCCAGACCAAAGAGTTCCTCTGGGGTCATCAGACTGGGGAACATTTTGACCAGGTCCGCCTCTCTCCGTCTGGTCTCTAGCACCGACAGAATCGTCTCCCAAGCCTCTGGCAAAATAACAGGGTGGGAAAATACGTCATGAACCGTCGTAATGACAGGAAGAGAAAACATCTCGAATCGTCCTTTCCGTGCTATGCACAATATATTATGTGAAAGCAAATTAGATCAAGACAGCAGGCTGCTTCATTGGAAAGGCACTGCGATGTTCAAAAACAAAACCAACATGTATTACGTATGCTTATTTGTTTGTATAAAGAGACTATATTCATATACAGTGCAATCCGTTTAACAGCAACACGCTTAACGGCAACTCTCGTTTAACGGCAATATTTCGCAGCGGTCCCGTTTTCTTCCTTATCTTAGTACATTGGATAACAGCAACCTTGCTTAACAGCAACACTTTTGGCCGGTCCCGTGGAGTTGCTGTTATCCAGATTGCACTGTAGTTTATATGCAAGGCCTTGAGAGAAGGGGTGCACAAAACAAAATATACAATATTGTTTGAACTCTACAAAGAATGAAAAGAATGCAGTCTTACTTGCAGGCGATTCCTTCTTGAAGACGAGTTCATCGTATCCGTGATGGACCACCTGGACTTGGAACTCGGGCACGCCCAGGTTGTCGTGGATGGAGCAGACGTAGCGACACCGCTTGTACAAAGAGTGGTAACTCCAGTAAAAGCGGCTCACTTTGTAACCGACTGGGAAGATGTAGTCTTTGGTGTTGAATTTCCCACACAGAATCTGGTGAGGCAGGAGTTGTCCAATGTTGTGCAGGATGAGGGAGCCGATCCGCAGGCTGCTGGTTCTCTCCTCTTGCTGGATCATACTCGCCACCTGGCGGTCTTCGTCCCTGTTGATGTAGACCCGACGTAGAACCACCAGGTTACTCAGCTCACTGCCCAGCAGCAGCTTGGGGATGTGGGTCGGACACAGCAGCGTCTTGTCCTGGTAAAACAGGCAACCCTTGGCTTGAGCACAAGACAGATGGTACGAGTTGGTACAGCGCGGCTTGAAGCACGCCAGTGTGGCTCCGAGCTGTCTACACGCTACACACTCGCTGGACACACTCCTTTGCCAGGCCAACTCCACATTCATGAGAGCTCCGTTCAGCGTCTCGTACACTTCAGACGACCACAAAGCACAGTTGAGATGGACCCACTTGTTGACGTCGATGTTGAGGAGTCGGCTGGAGCCGTTGCTGTCCCCATCACCAACAGTCTGGCAGAAGACGCACTTCCTGGTGTCAACGACGTCGTCCTTGGGTCGGTGGATCATGCCCAGGGCCAGCCACAGGTTGTCCAACTCCACAGAGGTCAAGGACGGCATTTTACTGATGGCTTCCAGCAGGTCTTGGTTGCCTCGCTTCCAGCGAACCTCACGCCACTTCTTGGTCACAGGCTAAGGGCAAAAATAGTTACAACAATGATCAAATAATACTGGATTTGAAACTTTAAAATACTCTCTTTTTCTTTATCTAAGTTGTACAGTAAATAAGTACAAAATGTTTAATGAGAATTAATAATTTTCAAGAACAAGGCCAAAATTGGAAAAAGATTTTATCATGACAATATAAAATGAAATTACAACCAAAAATAATCTTTTTAAAATCTTTGAACCACTATTTGAGTAGAGTAGGTGAATGTCTATCAAACCCAAACCCCCCTCGTTTTGATAAGCATCTAATGTGATGAGAGAACAGTGATACATTCTTGGGCTAGGAGAAAGCAAGACTAAATAGTTACATTACAGAGTTAATTGATAAGGAACCCAAAGTGACACCCTCAACCAGCCGCTATCCATCCAGTACTACTTAAGGACAAAGAGTTATTAGTCTTTCTCTCTCTCTCGCTAAAGTCGTTACGGTTAGGAGACGTACCTTGGCATACATGGTCTCCGAGGCCAGAGAGCTGGACCTACGATGCCTTTTGGCAGCCTTGATGGCGGCAGGACTGGCAGAGTGGAGGGGGGAGGTGGGGGTGGTGGAGGGGGTACACGGGCTCGACAGGTGTCCGGGGGAATCGGCGTGGTGACTGGGGGGAGAGTAAGCCGTGTCTGAGGCGACGGCCGCGATGATTTCATCCATGTTGGCCGATACCTGGGTAGGGGACGATTCCAATTTGATCGGTAGAGGAAGAATCGATTCAGAAATGGGTGAGGATGGCGTGCTGTCTTCTCTCATCTCTTTCATCTGGGCCTGTCTCTGCCGCGTTTCCAAAGCCACAGAGAATTGCATGGAACAGTTCATGGAGCAGAATATCATTTCCTCATTGCCGCAGTCCTGGAATGAATAGAGACGAACGAAAACAAACCATGAATAATGTTAAACATTTATTTCATCGTCAGTCTGTGATACAGTAACACACAGCTACAACCAAAAGCATTTTGAAATACACTGTCCCAGTCCGGGTTCGAACTGGAGATATCTTGGGTGCTTGGTGCCTTTACTACTGGTCACTTGGAGGAACACAGAAGGTGAAAAAGAATGACTGACCACTTGACCAACGCAGTGCCCAGGAGTAGAGAAATAAAAGAATTGATCCAGACAATGAATATTTAAAAATTGCTTTCAAGTGAAAATACTTTGCTTTAACATTTCACTGCCATGACAGCTTCTAGCCCAACAAAATCTCTCCTAGTAGTAGCTAATTGTAATATTATCAGAGATAAATCTCATCCCCCTTTCATTTCATGTGCTTACCGGTTCTTTCTCCAGCAGAATCGGGAATTCCCGCTTGAACTTGGCAATGCCAGAAGACAGGACAAAGACATCGCAGTGTTGGCAGAATCTGGGCCGTGTGCTCATCAGCGTGTGAATGTTGACAGCCTCTTCCTTGTCTGTAGGAGGGAAGGATGGGTGGGTGAAACAAAGGGCAGGTAGATAGGGAAGTAGGATTATTGTACTGGTTTCCATTTGTTTGGTCAAAGGGATGGCATGGCATCCACCAATTCTAGAACGTACAAGCAATCAGTGGTCTAGGAATTTGGTGGGGTTCGTAGACCAACATGTGAAAGGCCTCAACTAAATAATTACAGTTTTGTGTAAAAAGAGAACATTGATACACTGTAGGCAGTTGATATAATAGTGTGAGGAAAAAGGCAAGACAATTTACAGGGCTAATCGATACGAAAATTAAGACGACAGAGTCTAAATCAAGACAGAACCAACACCAGGGATTCAAGAAATCTTGTCATTCAAAATAGGTGTGATAGAAATAATAAATAGGACCAAGCAATGGATGTATTTAACTGGGCCCTTAATTTTAGTTAGGCGTATTTGAGATTAATTGAGGAATCCAACAAGGATAGCCTCAAGCAGATGATTGTTTAGTTTAGTTTGTTTTAGAGTTTTACGGCTCTTCGATCAAGCAGAAGAGACAATGAATCAAAGACAAATTGTCTGTCACCACCACTTACGTGTCAGAGCCATCCGGAACATTTCTGGTGAAGGGCTCCGTGTGATCTCATAGGTTGGGGGAACGGCAATCTTCAGCAAGTCAGCAATGGCTGAGATGACGGCTCCTATGTCTTGGGCTGCTCCAGTAGACAGGGTCAGTGTTACTGACACCTGGTGGAAAGAGAAAATAACTAGTACTTAAACGGTCCAATAATGATAATATAAAAATATCAATGCTAACAATGATAATATTTATAATAATCTAATATTAGTAAATAGTGGATTGAGTGCTGTTCTAATCCTTACCAGCCAGTAGTGTTTAAAGAAAATGATTAGCATGCTTGGAGTTAAAGATGTATAACTTCTGTGAGCCTGTATGAACACATTAAATCAACCCATCATTACCTAGGATACCGACATTAACTCCCCTATGTCTCTATCTTACCTGTTGGTCTAGAGCAGGATCCAAGAAGGGCTGGGCCAACCCAGAAGTCAGATTGGGAAGATTGACAGTAAGGTCAGAAGGCGGAGGTTGCTGGAGGTTACTAGAGGTCATCGCTGGATGGTCCACGCCACAGCTCAGCTTGGAAAGGATGCCTGCTTCCTGCTTTATGCCGTCTATTGGTTCTGTGATGGTACAGACATTTCAAAAGTTTGTTTGGTTGTATACAGATAGAGCGCACTTCAACACATTTGACATGGCATTGAAAAATATAAGCAGAAGTTTGAGATAATAAAAAAATAGAATCAGAAATATGGGGAGATGGTTTAAACCCAAGTAGGTACAACGAAATTCACAATAAAAGGTATACAAAATGACAGCTTTACATCTCGAAAATTAAATGAAGACTTTGAGTTTGAGCTTTGACAGTTTTCCCCATCCACCCTCGCTGGCACTGTTACAACTAACAACCCCCTTCCCCCCTCACCTGGCTTGAACGGTAGCGGGTGTACCAGAGGAATGATGGGAGAGGTGTGTTCGTCCAACGCCATCACACTTCCGGCAGGGTCAATGGGTCGCAGGCCTGGGTATTCCGAGTCGACGTCGTTGAATCCAAACTCTGGGCTGGAGGAGGACACCACTGTGTCTGGAGTTTCACGCTCCTCCTTCCTACACGCCATGGAAAGAAACACAAAACAACGGCATTCAGTATCAGTCAACAGAAATGGAACTAATATCTTTGGGAGAAAACTCTATTTTTCCTAAATTGTATAAACCAGAGGGTACAAAAAAGAACAAAGACCCTTACTGTTGCTGTACACAGCTACAGTTAATGATAATTGTACAAAATATAATCAGGGAAAATTTGTCCATACCTTGCAAAACATGATGCTTCTTTAGCGAAAATTGTAACACAATGAAAGGGCAATGCAATAGTAAACTAAAGATAGATGCCCAGCAGGTGACCGAAAGTTGATTCAAAAAGGCAAGCAGATTTGTAAAACTAACTAGTAATCGTTTGACAATACTTTGATTTAGAAGGATAAATGATATGAAAAAGTGAAGGAAAACATATTGTTTGATACATGTGCAAACTGTGTAACTTACAAAAGTAAGCTCCCCTTCTAGAACATTATTTCAAAAACAGTTCAGCGGTAAGCGTACATCACTGATAGTTTGAACGAGATCAAAACTAGAGGCAAGTTTTCGGTTGTGTTTGTGGTTTACCTTTCCGACTTGACCTCAATCCTGGGCTGAGGTGGCAGCACCAGTTTGGGACTACTGCGAGACCCTGGCCCTCCTTCCTTCAACTTCAACGCTTGGAGAGGATCTGGACAAGCAAAGACACACACAAGTAGTATCAGTACAAGCATAATCAAATCGATCTGTACAGGCATATTCAATCTATCAGTACAGGCATAATCAATCGATAAATATGTGCCAAAGATAAAGTAGCAATACATTCATTCGCTACAAATCTGTTCTTCAATGTATTTTTTACTGGCAATGAATAAATAAATAAATGATCAGATTAACATCTATACTAGGAAAGGCCATTAGATAACTCTGTCTGTAACCAGCGGATCTTGAAATATTACATCCCATCTTCGTCTCAGATAGACCCAAGAAAGACACGGTGAATTGAATCCCTTACCCATGCCAGCCTGTACAACTCTCTGCTTGTCATCCAGGCCAATCTGTCTCTGTGTGCCCGGCTCTTGATTCGACGCTACCAACGGACGCAGGCCTGGAGGGGGTTGGGGAAACAGCAGACTGTCGTAGATGTCCAGTACCCCGTCCATATAGGCACTGGAGAATCGACCCAGAAGGGACGACTTCCCTAGGAGGAGAGAGAGAGAAACAACAAGGACGAATGAACTAGACTGTAGCAGGTATTGTAAATTATGTTATTCCTTGAAAGAGCTGTTACATTGTAAGTACCGATGTAAGGATGTATTGAAACTTGAAGAAAATTATATTATCTTCATAAAGAAAAGAATTTTAGACAATAATCATGAGAATAACCTAATGCAAAGAAAAAGAAGGGAGAGAGAGAACAAAATAGATGAAAATGGTGTTGATGATTATATAAATATTGTAGTAATATGAAGGATTGTGACCAAAACGACAAATTTCCTTAAATGGACAATAAGGAACTGTTATTATTATCCTTATAATGATCCTGCTAAAGGCCGGAGGGTGTGTCACCAACCTGACAGACTGATGGCCCCCTTGACTGGCAGGATGGTCATCGAGGTAGCCACCACCGGCTCCTGCAGGGAGATGGCAGGCATGTTGTGCAGCTGTTGTAGGAACGTCTCAGCCTGGGCCTCCAGCTCTTTCAGCTGGTTCTCCTTCATCTGGGGGACATACAGTACATATATGGTACATAGATTACATACATGGTACATAGATTACATACATGACATACAGTACAAAAGATGTGCAATGGACATTTCAGGCAATAAACAATATCTCTTCGACAATCAAATTCATATGTTCTTAGGTCGCTGACCACTGGAGAAAATGTGGTTTATGTAGTGTAATCTGAGAAGCTGAAGTAGACTATGTGTCAA
Source organism: Dendronotus venustus (assembly GCA_031834005.1). Classification (NCBI taxonomy): domain Eukaryota; kingdom Metazoa; phylum Mollusca; class Gastropoda; order Nudibranchia; family Dendronotidae; genus Dendronotus; species Dendronotus venustus. The sequence goes on from JAUEKX010414635.1 coordinate 16,743, forward strand.
ACAAATAATAAATGATGTAGCCTCTCCTATGCTCTATTTAGAAAACAAACATTTCTTTACCTTGGCCTTTTTGCTTCTCTTCTTCTGAATGTCGACACCACCAGTGCCAATTTCAGCTCCGAGTTTCTTTTTGCGTTTCTTCTCAACCGGCATAGCAACTGCCCCCATTCCTGGCATCGGCTTGCGCTTGTTTTTACGGGATACTTCATACTCTTGACGCTTGTTTTCGTATTCTTGCCTGCGCATTTCTAGAAAGGGGAATATATTTGGGGGAACTTTATTACAAGAAGCTAGAATCTAGTACATACTTATGTTTGTTAAGGGTTTTACGGCACTTCGACCTCAAAGGGTCATATCAGCGCCGGCAACGAGGCTATACAAACACACA
>JAUEKX010414857.1:0-17107 GCA_031834005.1 Dendronotus venustus
CTTCGTTCACCAAGTCAAAAGTCTTTCATAGACAAAAACAGTTTTTCGTATTCAAAGCAAAAAAAATCAGATTGAAAACATTAGTTTTTACCTTTTAAATCTAAAAACAAACTAGAAATTCTCCTATTTGGCTATTCAGTCTGGATCCACATGACTAACTATTACATTCTCAGTGCATCAGTCTAAACAGTACGGTCTCTGCCTGTCTCTCTGTCACCCCTATGGCGATTTAAGAGAGTCTATTTTTCAAAATATTTCAGAAAAAAATCCAATAAACGAAACTAAAAACAAATGAAATTAAATGCAATAAAACATCTTCGAAGGAGAGTAAAAAGATGTAAGTCATAGTACTTCACAATTGATAATTTCCCTTATTGCTCTCCTACGCGTGTTTTAAAAAAAGAGAAATGTGAAAAAATCTCCTGCCTATTTCAGATTAACTCAGATTAGATACACTTCTATTGCAACTGGCTTGATATTTACAAAAACCAATTTTCCTATGTGTCTAGGCGAGAAATTAAAAATTGTTTGCCAAAGTGAACAAACAGGGTCGTGTTTGAAATGACAGGGAAATTATATAATACTAGCCTGGAGGCTCGCTATAATCTTACTACGGCTAAAAAGCCCGAACCTGTGTGATACATACTGGGCTATGATAATAATGAAAGTAGTGTACTCATTCTTTTATAATAATATGAGTTCATTGGATTAATTTAAAATTTATTCTTCATACTTTGCTTCTTTCTTAAAAGCAAAATTTTGGGAAACAAATAACAACAAATAAATGCCGTTTAAATTTGCTTTTTTTTATTCATCAACTTTTTTTCTATATGAAGTAATTGTTAGCCTAAATATCTTTTTTATTTCAATTAAGCAGAGTTGTGTACTGAGAGGGTCGGAAAACACATGTGAAGGAGAGTGTAAAACAATTATTGTTTGAGCCTTTCTCCACAAATAATTGTATTTTTGCTCTCCTACCCATGTGTTTGCCGATCCTCTAGATCCGCCACTGTTAACAGTTTTAGTTTGTAAAAAAAAAAAATTAATTTTGTCTATCGATATATAAATATCTTACAAAACTTGAAAGGGAAAAATTGTTTTGAAAAATTATAGTAAAATTAACATTCATATTTTTTATTTTATAATGGAAATTGGGTACTGATTCGCTTCTTGTACACAATTTATCCGTACAAGCTTGTCATGTTAAAATGCAAATCTCATATGAACAAACAAAAACATTTCTTTGGAATTTCCCTCTTTCTAGGTGAGAATTTCTCGCAAACCCCCCACTTGTCGAAAACCACAAACAGAAACATGGAACATTGTGTTTTGATCTTCTTGTACATGATAGTACTGTGCGTTGTGTGTAGGTTATGGTATCGGTCATCATTAGCAATCTTGGGTTATCGAATCTTGGGTTCGACTTGAAATCGCCGATCCAAATCCCTTCAGGGATTGACATACACACATCTTGTTTATCAATGATGAAATACAGCAGACTCTGGTTAAGTGACATACCCGGTAAGCAAGATAGAATTAAGATTTTGTTACTCTATAATCATTTGGTGATTAAAAGTAATACCCCCCGCTAATTAATACGCATTTCCTCGGTCCCAACGCTCGGTCCCTTGATCGTCCCACTTAACAAGAGTACAATGTGATACAAAAACACTCCATATCCTTTTTTGCTGACTCAACAAATTGCACTTTGCGGAAGTTGTCTTTTCTTCACAAACACAGGATCGCAGTAAATGACCGTTCAGCAAATCCACTCTCAAATTTTATGGCAAAGAAGAAAACGAAAATTCTTTGTAGCCCACAGGTAACTGTAACACCCGGTAACTGGAAACCCCAAGGGACCAGGGAAAACTGTTCGACTTAGTGAATGAGCCTACTTGGACAGGCAAAATAAATAGAAATTTTGAAACAGGAACTACCCAAACTGAAAGAAAATTACTCCTTAAGTTTTACTTCTCAAAATCTTATTTCCCAAAAGTCCGAGTTTATCCGAAGGAAAATACGACATAACGTAGGTTTCGAGTTATCCGAGGTTCGTGTTAACCGAACATAATTATAAGGAAGTACTAAGAAAATTTCAAGGACATAAGAAAACAGTTCGAGATAATAAAGTTACAAGGATCAGTTACTGGGAGTCAACTCTAAATTTATTCCATGGGGGATTTATGTGACGTTCCAAAACGATTTAGATTACAAATGTTAAAATATTATTAAGTATAGGTGATGAAGTATGCCTTTGTTTCTACAATTTCATGTTTTAAGATGTACTCCAAATATATTGGAATTCCACATTGTTTCTACACAAATTAAGTTGTGAATTTTATTTTAGTTTTCGAGAAACGCAGAAATTTCATGTTTTGGGACATACTCACGTCACATATAATATAGTAAACCTTTCGGTAATTCGAATTCCTCTATCTCGTATACAAACTCGATCCCAGAAAGAAAAGCTCTTTGATTTCACCTTTGTCATTTCAGTTAACTTATTCTATCTTTATAATTCTTTGATCTGACCAAGCTCGTTGATCTGACTGAGACTAAATGTGCTTGCACAATTTTTTTTCATAAGCAATTCGTTTATAAGCAACTGAACTGGATTTTAATTATTATTTAAGCAACCTCAGTTTTGGACGAATATAGTGTGAGTGAGTGTTATTTATTTACTGATGAAAAATACAAAAATTATATTATACAATCGATAAAGTATTGTTAATATACCTTTCTAACTTATCATTCAGTCTGGAGACCATTTTTTAGCCAGAGGCTAGTATATAATAATGGCCACCATGGGAACAAATAGAAGTATCATCGCTTAACTACTTTCTGCATTTTATGTTCATTCACTGGTATTTGCATTTGTTTTGTTTTTTTTGTTTTTTTGCATATCAAACATTTTCTTGTGACAGAACGAATATAATAATAATAAAGATTGTTATTACGTTATTGTAACGTCGTTCCAACGTTGTATGTAGGCTGAGCTATTGATCGTATCGTCTTAAGTGTAAATACGGTTAGGGGAAGCAGGCAAATAAAATAACGGGTTATTATTATCCCCATTGTTTAAATATCTGGCTTGTTTATAAAAAAAAGATTCGTGTCTTGCACTCGCGAGATAGCTAATATATATATTCAAACATCGTTAAATTAAATAATCTTTATATTACAATATATTATTATGTATCAAAGATAAAACTAGAGTGTCGGAAAACACTTGCGAGGAGAGCAAAAAGACAATTGCCTGTTGAGACACACTTTAATGGAATTGTCTTTTCACTCTCATTCGCAGATGTTGCTAGCCCTCTAGATCCATCTCTGTATCTATCACCAAGGAACAGATTTAATTGGCGGATTTTTAAAAAAGGCTTATGAAAGTTGTTCTCACTCGAAGAGAACGAATTATATAAATTAAATTTTCATAAATTTTTGCCCACAAGAATGTTTACAAGTAGAAAAAAACAAAACAAAAAATAACACATAAAAAATAACTCATCTCAGTCACCATATGGATGTCATATTAAGGTCCATACACCGTTGTGAGTTATTGATCGTATCGTCTTAAGTGTAAATAAAAAAAATGGGTCATTTTGGATTACTGAGGGGCTTTATCGACGCCCCTTAGTTGTGAAAATTAGAGCCGACACGAGTCTGGGCTGATATGAAATTTGAGAAATACCAATTCTCAAAGATCTTTGATAAATTTCTTTCGAGTTTTTTTTCACAGCATCCACCACCACCAACAATATTTTGAAATTCATTGCATGAAGCACATTTTTCTTGTGAACATTCTTGACATCATTTAGCAAACTGTAATAGACCAGCATCAATGAGTTTTTGAATGTGACATCTAAATTCACCATCAGCTGTTTGGAGCATTCTATAAAAGGAACAAGAGCCATAATATGTCACAAACACGATTGCAAACACAAGTGCTTTTAGAGAGCACGTTGACTTTTAGGGCACAAAGAGAAGAGAATTGTCAATAAATTTGAATAAGCAATAACGCCATCTTATTCAGTATAGTCTAATCAGTCATTGTGCATAATTAATTAGTGTATAATTCCAGAAGATTTTGAAAATTTCTCCAACTGCACTAAATTAAATTAAAGATGAAAAAAAAAATTACGCGAATCTTTCATTTTGTGCTAAATTAATCTTACAACAAATTAAGTCCCTTCAATATCTTCAAACTATAATGTTTCAAGATACGAAAATACCAGAAACTGGTTGTTAACCACAAATATTTGAAAACCTCGAAATGTTCTTTTCACGTTACAAAATTAGTTGTTCATGATCGAAATTGAAAATTTGAAATATTAAAAATGAAATATGAAAAAAATTACAAAAACCAGGAATTTTCCGACAATAAAGTATCTTTAATAAGTCAAATAGTGTCTCAATATCCTTGTTTAGTAACCATATATCCTTATTTAGTAATTATCTTGGTTATTTGTCCTTACTATATGAACTCACCTTTGAGCTTTAGCAGGGTCCGTCCTCAGATGTGAAAGAAGCTGCTGAATTCTTTGCAATCGTAATATACGTGCGAGTTCAGGATCTTGTAAGATTTTCTCCATTCTTTGTTGATCTTCGTCAGTTTGTGGGTTTGTGGATGGAGTTGTTGTTTTAGTCGTTGTTGCTCGTATGTTTGTTTGTTCAGCACTTTTATTGGATGACTAAAATAAGCCAATAAAATTATACATATGAAACTTTGATGATAATACTCAAACAGGACACGATATATACAATACAAACGTCTTGAAGTAAACAGGTTTTTCGTACGTGGCTACTCTACCCTTTCTATCAAGTCTTGCACGCAACACTTAATAAAAGCCTACTTACACCAAAAGATTTTCAAGAGAGAGAAAAAAAAACACAATGGTTGAAATAAATATTTAAATATTTTTTAATTTGTTATGAATTTTTTTATTTGTGATCTTTCTAAGTATATTTTGTTGTGAACACTCTCTTTTATTATGAATTTTTGCTTATTGTTGTGGGCAAAATGGGCGACCGTATGACCATTTGTGTGTTTATGAACGCAATTTTCTTTTCGCCGTCCGGTGGAGATATGCTTTAAATCCCCGTGAAAAATATGAAATTTGCACCTCTGAAAAATGGAATATTTCATTGATAAAAATAACAAAACAAGTTTACCTGGTTGTTAAACGGAAGATTAATAACGTTTTAGCGAATCGAGAAATTAACTCCACGCAGAAACCTCAAAATCTGCGAAAGTTTGTTCCTCGCCAAAAAAAAATTAAAATTTGGCTATCCTTAAAATTTAGATCTATGTGAATTTCTGAATTTCCAAAATAAATCCTTCCTCCTAAAACTTGATACATTAATATTGGATTCTGGAGGGAATAAAGAAATGGGATATAAGTTTAGGCTTATTTTTGCACAGCTATTTCGCTACGATATCATATATGCATCAAATACTACACTTTTGAAACAAATAATCTGAATATAAATATTCTATAACAGTTCATCGACAGGTTTAGTTGTTATGGTTTCTAATCGGAAAAGTGGGCTTCGGGGCAACATCAGCCAATCCCGGCGATTGTTTTTGTCCCAGAAAATCGCATATTCGCGTACCACTGGAAAAATTCAAATATTGGAATCTATCTATGCAATACATTGGTTCTGATAAATCGATATCAAAAACAAAACGCTTATTGTACATTTTTAATTTTTTTACTCTCGTTAAGTGGGACACTCAAGGGACCGAAAAAAACGTTAACTTAGCGGGCGTATTACTTTACCAAATGTTCTAATAGGGTAATAAAATCCAGAAATTCCGTATTAATAAAGGGCGTCCTACTTATCTGGTATTATTAATGAGAGTGTACTGTATATTGTTTCAAGAGAACTACTATCATTCTAAACTATAATATTGTATTACGTTATAATAAAACCAACCAACCTTTTCCTGTGCATCAGCCATTCCTGTGAAATGATCTCCCATCAAAGCACAAAACTGTTGTATGAAATCTCGAAGTTCTTCATTAGTGGAGCACATTTCCATTACTTCTCGTGGATTTGTTTGGAATTTCTCAATAGCTTTACTAAACCTTGGATCCATGAACTGCTTCGAAAGCTTTGGATGCTTCATGATCTTAGTTAATAAATCTTCAGTAACCCAATCTAAAGTGAATACCATTTGATCATAGAGTGTTAAAGACTCAAGCTCCTGCAGGTTACGCACATAACGTGAAGTATTGTCTTTTTCAGAGTTTTAAAAAACTTTTCAAAAATATTATACCTTGAGATTGTAAGAGAGGAACTTGTTGTTTCATTGCATCTTGAACTTCTGTAAATACTTTACATTCTTCTTGAGCTTGGCTGTTCTTTTTTATATCAAATTGTACACTTTCTTGGCTTTTTGTTTTGGTACCATTAACCTCAACCTTTTTTTTTTTCTGTTCATTGGTGCTGGCTTTTGGTTTTGAAGTGGATAAGAAGCCTTTTTTGAATCCACAGATGTTGTTGTTGATGCTGGTTTTATTTCTTGTTTTGTTGCATGATGTAATATTCTAAATGAAAAACATATATATATATATATATATATATATATACACATCAGAAAAGAGACAGCATCCATTACAATAACGTTTCGATTTTTCTCTTCTTCAGTTATTGTAATGGATGCTGTCTCTTTTCTGATGCGTATGTAATATTTGAGACAGAGAAATGCTGTATTAGAAGACATATATATATATATATATATATGTGCATACGCAAAACAACAAAAGATATATACATTTTCTAAGTTCTCAAAAGTTTTTCTATTTGATTTAAAAAGCAGAATAAGAAAAATATTTCCATATCTTTAGTAAAAAGAGGATAAACAATACCTCAACTTGTTTAGTATCAAGATTACTCTCCTCTTTCCCAAGCAACTTTATAATGCTTTCTTTTTGAATAGTGCATTCATCTTTTGAAACCTCAAGATATTGTGTTTTCTTGTTGGTATTCTGTCGGTCAGACTTTGTTAATGCTAATTTTTGAAAAATCTCTGTCATGTCTTCTAAAGGCGGGATTTCATCTATGAAAAATAAAAACAGAGAGACTTAATGATCTCAATCTAATAGTATTTATACATTGTTATACAGTATATATATATATATATGCATATATCTTTATTAAGTATCTTGTAAATAACTTGTAACAAATATTCACAAAAGTCTGTTACTAAAATTAATCTGAGTTCTGAGTTACTCATAAAGATACTGGCACACAAGAAAGGAACGAGTTGCAACACCAAAAATTGACTCAACATATCAAATTACTTCATCAAAATCAAGATCAAGATATAAATTTTTCAATTTTTCAATCAACAAAGAGCAAATATCCTTTTTAAAAAACATAAAAAACAACAAGTCTACTACATGCACAGTGATGTATATATATATATGCATATATATATTAGAATAACTAAAAATGCTAAAAACAGAGGGGACTTAAAATTGTGATAGAAGTGATTGTTAAAACACAGCAAATATTTGTAAGAACTTAATAAAAAAAAATTACTGTAAAATATGTACTTTTAATAATAAAAAATGATTTTCAATTTTAAGATAATAAAGAAAAGCTAAAATCATGCAAAGAGGAGGTCTTGTGTATTGACAAGTCAGGATTAATTTTGTAAGTAATATACCTTCATTGGACATCATTTACCAAAATTTAAGTATACGGCAACAATTTTATTCTTTATTCTGAATTTATTTCAAGAGTTTTTTATTAGAAAACTTTAGATATTCGGTGTGATCTTGGTAAGTTTCTTGGTGGCGAATTTGATCCTCATTTGAATTTGGTTTTGTTATTGCACTGATTTGTTCGTTCGAGTCGCTCTTGGCTTCATGGGCGGTGCAAGGATATTTCGATGTTTTTGGATACATCCATGCCGATTCCCGTGTCACGAATAATGTAATCTTAACGAAGGTAAACTTTGCAGCTAGCCTTCCTTCGTTAATTCTCACTTTCCAGGCTACAGCAAAAAATCAACAACAAAAGTCGACTTATGGTCGACCTGACCCGTCACCCGCCTGCTTGCTGCCTGTTACCTGTGCGAGGTTGAGCTGCTGCTAGATGCTGTCTGTGATATTGGTTAACCATTCAAAGTCTAGTTGATATTGGTTAACCATTCAAAGTGTCTATTTCCACTGTGTTCTTTATTTTGGTTATTGGTTAAACCTCATCTTGATCTTTTGATTTCAGGAATTTAATCCCCAGAGGCCAGGAGGGGAGGACCATAGTCAGAAGTATGATGATATGTATGCCTTTTTAAAAGGTTTGGTTATAACTATGTGTTGCTACCAGCATAGCATAGCAGTTTAAAGAAGATTTGGAAATCCCACAATTGCAGTATGAGAGGAGAGAAGTTCACTCAGCTCAAGTCAGCTACGTGAAACTAATCTTCTTTTGCAGTCAAATATTTGATTTCAAAAAAGCCAAATTGATTGATGAGTTATTGCTTGACATAGAAGTCCATTTTAGAATTGATTTGATGTGTGAACAAAATCTTGTTAAATTTTTTTGGAGCGCTCTCAGGAAAAGTGAAAAGAATGAGAGTGAAGCAATGAGTCATAAAAATCATATGCATAATTTTTAAATTGTTATATTATATATTATTTATTAATTTGTTTATTTATTTATTTGGTAAAGCAGGTAATTTAAAAACTATATACATAATAAGGCATCAGTGGCAAAACACTGATGTGGACCTGAAGTAAACAAACCCAAACTATAAAATAATACAATCCAAATTTAAAACCACAACCACATTGAAGGCAAAAGCAATTAACAAAATGTTTCAAAGACTTCAGAATTGAACTCAAAATGTGAATGTCAAAGTTGATGTCAAAAGTTTATGTCAATATCAAAATCTAAAATTTATATATATATAAAAAGAAGGTGTTAAAGGAAAATACTAAGGTAAATAAATAAATAAAAGTGATTCATATATATACGCATCAGAAAAGAGACAGCATCCATTACAATAAATTTATTGTAATGGATGCTGTCTCTTTTCTGATGCGTATGTAATATTTGAGACAGAGAAATGCTGTATTAGAAGACAAATATATATATATATATATATGCTGCAGTATATCTCAAGTCTATAATATTTTAAGAAAGAAAGTATATCTGCTCAAAAAAAGAATGTAAGGTAGGTGTACCTATTACCAGCATAGAACTTATTTAATTTTTCTCTATTTGTTGTTTTTTTATGTGGTGGCCGATAATAGGTTCTATGCTGATAATAGGTGTACCTACTTATTTGTTTGGAATTATCTATGATATTATAGCTAATATATATATATATATATATGTGTACACAATATAATGGCCACATCTGAAGTATTAATAATATTTTGATTAATTTATAAGGGCATGCTTTGCACAAGTTTCACTGTAAAATGTGTGTTTTCATCCACTAGATTTTTAAACTTTACTTGGCTGCCAACAGCGAACTGAAAAGATCTATATATTAATTGAATATCTTGTTATTAACAAAATCAAATGAGTCATATAAAACCTAATGTAGTATAGAAGTTCTTTGAGAAGACAAGATTTATTTTTAATTTACAAAATGTCTCACTTCTTTGATTTCTCATAGTTCCCCCATCTGAAACTAACATACATCTAATAAAATGTGAAAATGTAGAGAATTTGTAAATTTCAGTGCAGAAAATAAAAGTCCGATTTTAAATATACATTTGGTATATATATATACATTATATATGAATGTTTAAATACCGTATATATAAATGTTGTAAAAACTTTGTATGATAATGTTTAATAGTAACTGATGATGGTTTAATCACTAAAAAGGTTTTGCTAATTTTCTTTGAAGAATATTGTTTGTTTATTTATTTATTTTTTTTTCATATTCCATTATTGTAGCAAAATATAGAAACTTTCAAATCAATGTCAGATAACAGGAAACAAAAAAAGAAAAAACGTGGAGGGATGTTTAACTATCTGCTCCAAGCTGTGGATAAAGTTTTTTATCATGTGTATGATGGTGAGCCTGTTCATCCAAAAAGAACTGGCTCATCAGAAAGCATCTTGGAAGAAGAAGTCATCTTTTGTAAGAACAACGTCTGTGTGCAGGTAAAAAGTGGAACTGATCAGATGAATGTAAATGAGGTTGCTGGTTACATGAACATGAAGAAAATCTACCACAGTAACTGTGCATATTCAGATTTGATTTTATCTTGGGTTCCAAATACACTATTGTCTACTGGATCAATGGAAGAAGCTGAGATAATGCTCCCTCCTGCTCCTACTGAACAAATAAATCCTCTTAAAGAACCTAGCAAATATTTGAATAAGACTGTTGACAATGACGATGATGAAGATAATATGAAAAATGATCTTATAGACCTACCAGGCATTAGCAAGAACTTTGATAGTCCCCTGGGAAATGTTTTTGGAATTAACTTGATTGACATGAAAACTGTCAAGCTTTTTTATTCTTCTCTACCCGAGAGTGATGCTGGACAGTTTGTGATTGGAAGTCAAGACAATGAATACAAAGTCTTTCATTTCAACAATGGAGGACTTAACAAAATTGCTAAAATCTTTGATGCATGGAATGGTTGCACTGTTGATGAGGATTTTTCTCCTGAAGAGGTTGGACAAAAGGTTTACTATATCTTTGGTAAAGCTAACAGTTTGGATTCAGATTCAGCTGATAAATATGTTCCAGCTGACGAGGGTCGTTATAAGGCATTGAATATGCATAATTGGATGACATTTACAAATTCTCTTGGACAGATTGAGGATTCATATAATTTCAGAAAGGTTTGGTTAAATTTTATCTGTTTTAATTGGAAACTTGTGTCTAAACATACCTTACAAATTAAAATAAAATGAAACAACATAATTTTGAAAAGCAAATATTTATTTGATATGTTGAATCTAGAGTTCCAATAAAATCTAAATAAAGATCTACTTTTTTTAACCACTCCTATCACTAAATAACATAGTGACTATATATACTATTAACATTGTTTATTCAATTAACAAAAGTAAAAATACACGTTTCAAAAATTAATTTAAATTCATTATGTATAAAATATTATTCTCTTTTCTAGCATGTATTTTTTGGTGGATTGAGTCATGAAGTACGACCAGACGCTTGGAAGTTTCTGCTATACTATTACCCACTTCATTCAACAAGAAAAGAACGAGAGTTTTTGAAGGCAGAAAAAACTAAAGGTTATGAAGCTGTTCATAATAAGAGGTATGTAAGCAGGCACTTTTGGTGATTTTGGCCAGTATACAAGAAGTGTAATGTTATGAGGTTTTGTATAAAATAACTCTTGAAACAATTTTCCTGAACATTCCTACCAGTTAAAGATAGCTTAGGTCATGATTTTTATGTATTGTGGAAGTCTATTAGCAAGGATCTTTACATTTCAAATTTAGAAATTCTCCATTTTCGAAAATTTTCAACTGTATCAATATCAACATTGATTTAAAATAAAATAAAAACCCTAACAGTATGCAGCTGAAGTTTTCACAGGATACCAATTCCTAGTGATAACTTTTGAGGCATTTGGAAACATGAACTAACATATATGCATATATATATATTTTTTTTTTTTTTTTATCATTTTACTGATGATTGTTGGACGACGATCGAAACATCTTGTTTGAATATAATAATTTTTTCAAAAAATGAAGCTTCTTAACTTTATTTTCATATATATATATATACTTTATATTTACAATCTTTGGATACGATTATCTGTACTAATTCTAAACAACCTAATTAGTGCCATCCAACCTACTCGTTTCATTTCCCCAAGTACTAAGTTTGGACAGTATTTTCATTAAAATATTTTTTTCTAATAGGCTGTCACTGGCTGGTGAAGAATATGAAGCATTTTGGAAAAATGTTCAGTTTGTTGTTGATAAAGATGTTGTTCGGACAGACAGATCACAACCATACTATGCAGGTCAAGACAACCCAAATATTCAAAAAATGAGGTATATATTTCATATGCTACAATGCAATTTCTAAATTGATTTGCACATATGATCGTTATTTCATATTATCGGTTATTTTTAAAAATTGACTGTCCCCAAAGTATAATATTTCTGAATTTGAATCCGAGTATTACAAAAATATCTATATACACTATATATAATTCAGTCTAATGAGAAGTTACTGTGAAATTTCCTTAAAGAGGCTTTTATATATATTTTACCTGCAGAAATATAATAATAAAAATAATGCATAAAAATGAAGCATAACTTTATCATCTCAACTCATGTTCTCAAATTTATTGTTGTTTTTTGTATTTTCTCTAGGAATATACTCCTCAATTATGCTGTGTACAACCCAGATATGGGCTATACACAGGGGATGTCTGATTTGGTAGCACCAGTGTTAGCTACTTTGCATGACGAAGTTGATTGTTTTTGGTGTTTCGTCGGCCTCATGGAATCCAGCATGTTTGCTACAACCCCAAGAGATGATTCGATGGATAAATCATTGGTATGCATTGTTATTTGTACTATCTGCATTGTACTGGGAAAAAACCCCTATAAATTACCTACTTTTGAAAATTCTTGCTCTTTAATGATATGTATAAAAAAAATAGAAATTAATTTATCACGCAAAATCAAATTTTTCGATATGTTACATGTAGGCCATCCCGTAAATTCTATAATTTTACTGATTACTTACATGTGAGTTCAGCCAAAAACTCACTCATTTTAGAATAACTCCCACTAAATACCGAAACAGCCTAAAAAAGTAAATTACAATTTTGGTCTAAAAGATTATTTTTTTCTCGTAAAACAAACACAGTGTTTATGTTAAAGAAAAACTTCGAAATATCACTCAAAGATGCTATGTTAACCAACTCTAATTTACTACCATTCCACCTCAAATTGAATTCTTATTATATTGGCTTTTATTAGGTTAAAGATTACGGACTTTTAAGATTATGGTATTTTAGTGCATTGCGTCGTAATGGGTGTTTTCATTTCAGAAAAAAAAACTATTCTGTGAGGAATTTTTGAAATGTTATATTATTATTTATAAATGTTACTGTACACAGAGGCGGGTACATAAGGTCACCAAATACACGTTTGTAGAAGAACAAAAGGTCAAATTTTCTGTAAGAAATACCACGTATATAAGATACGTCTTTTTACTCTCCTTCGTAGATGTTGGCTACCCTCCGCCTTTTTACAGAAATAGTTTCTTCGGGTAATCCAACTAAAGAATAAGTGCTGTATATGTTACTTATACGTTATTTTAGAGGTCGATTAACTCAGTCGGCAGAGCGTTCGCCTTGTAACTGAAAGGCTGCAGGTTCGATCTCGGCCTAAGTCCATTCAACGAATAAGTAGCACCGCTTGGGTAGTATGATCTGTGCAGAGCTGAATGTAGGTGTGGAGCTCCATATCAGCAATCATTCTCTCTGATCCAGCGCAAGACGAAAAAGGGATAGACTTCCTCGTTGTATGGTTAATACATGACACTAGACCTCCCCGACCTACTGACTTACTTTTATTCTCTTGTTGTATTAAAGGGTTTCCTCCGAGAGTTGCTCCGTTTGTTGGCACCCGACTTCTACATGCTGTGTTTATGTACAGATGAGGACTTGGAACTGCTTTTCGCACATCGTTGGCTGGTGTTGTGCTTCAAACGCGAATTCATTTTCGCCGAAGTCCTTAAAATCTGGGAAGCTTGCTGGTCAAGATACCAGACAGACTATTTTCAAATCTTTGTAAGTGATGTACCCAATCCCATTTAGAAATAGAAATAAATCTTCCAGAATTTATTTTTGTGATTTGATGAGGCCAAGTTTAACCAAGCTTTTTTAACTCAAGACAAAACAAACAAAAGATTTTGTATAAGTTCTCCTTTTCATAATTTCAGGATCAGTATATAAAATACAAAGTATTTATAATAAATTTTAAGTAGATATTATAAGTATGTATTGAAGAATAAGAATACATCTGCGTATGTAACCGAAGCTACAAAATAATCTTTCTCAAAATACCTTAATTATAGAATCGTAGAAACTTGCGAATTGACAAATAAGAAAATGTTCAGCAGCGAGTATTCTTCTGTGGAGACAACACACAAGTTTAGAAACTCGTTTTGTATGAAATATTGACGTCGAAGAACGAAAACACATCTGCGTCTAATGTGTTCGATTGCTTTGTTTTTTTCTAGCTTTGTGTAGCGATAGCAACCATGTATGGTGGTGTTTGCATTGAGAAGAAGATGGATTCTATCGAGATTCTCCAATACTTCACTGGGATGGCTACCAAGTTTGACGGCTCCATCGTTCTGAAGGAGGCACGCACGCTGTTGCATAAGTTTCGTCAGCTCAACAAGATTCCTTGCACATTGAGAGGACTATTGTCGGACAACGGTGTATGGGACGGCGGTATCCTACCCGAAGTAGAATGTGCCACTAACCATAAGAGATGTTGTCAGGAGTTTCAGATGATAGCAGAAAGATTGGAGGCCGTCGATCTTGCTGAAGATAAACCTGGTAAGTTTGGATGGTTGATTTTTTTTTATTACAACCTTTTATTTTACTATTTTAGAACAGAACAAATTAAATGTGAATTACAGTTTTTACTTTTGTAATAGGAAAATAAAAGAGAATCGTCTTTCATTTTCCTTGTTGATATGCGGTCCAAAATTCTATTTTTATCTTTCGATAGCTGTTTGGAATTTGGACTACTTAACTAATGAACTTATTTGAGATATTTCCAAAAGGTTCCGAAAACAAATCCAAAGGTGTTGGCTTACGAAAAGCTGACTAATGTCGATATTCAGTAAAGAACTATCAATATTTTGAACTCGAATTCTTTCTCTACAGGGGTTAATTGTAATATAATATTGACAATACACATTTAACAATATTTCGCCACTAAAGTTGTTGTTTTTTTTCTGTTCTTACTTTCACTAGGTGAAGAACCAGTAGTTGAGACAGAAGATTCATTGGTCACAGGCGAAAACAATATCCAGGATAAAATGACAACAGTAGCCACTGCTGATCAAACAGATAAAGTTGGTGTCGAAGGGCTGGATCATACCGTTTCCAATAAACCCATTTTGGGAGAGGATAGCGAGGAAGCTGCAGGAACAGATGCACCTGGAAAGACTGTAGAAAGTGAACCAGCTGAAGATAAGAAAGAATACGAACAATCTACAGCTATAGATTCATTTGGAAAGATTTCAGAAAGCGATTCAGACAAAGGAATAGAGAATAAGGATGAACAAGCCATAGAACCAGAAACTGTTGAAAAGAAAGACAATACACTCACAGCAGAAACAATATCCGATCAACTCGAGGTCCCACAAAACCACGAAGAACCTAAATTAAATGTTGAAACTGTTGAAGAGGCGACCACAGACAAACAAGCTAGAGATGCTTCGGTTAGCGCTGTTGATATGGAAGATGCATCTTTTGAGGGTGCCAAGATAATGTGAATATTGCAACTATGATCAATTTATGTCCTTCTGTGGAAATTATAGATTGTATAAGTGACCAGGAATAAAGTTGGTTGGGCAAATATCTTTTGAAAGTTGTAAGTCAATGCGAAGATTGTGATTTTGGGTCCATTTATCGTGGTCTTGCTCGCTATTAGTTAGTGAAAATAAAAACTAGATGATTTGACAAACGATAAGAAAGAGTCATCTGTCGATAAGAAAGAGTCATCTCTTGAAGGTGTTAAAATGTGCGAAGATTAATTGTGGTCAATTCATCTCTTCATTCGTGACATTCGTGTGTATATGACATTAATGATAATATAATTTCTTGTTTTTCATAGTGACTTACCGTTAAAACCTACTTTAACTGATTACAACCCAGTAACAAGCAAATAAAATAGACTTTCTATCTACAAGATTGATAAATGATAATATGGAATTTTCAGGTGTTTCTTGACCTCTCAAAAATGGAGTAAGACACAAACCAAATCTCTTTGTGTTAATTTTTTTGTTTCCTATTTTATATTCAAAATCCTTATTTCACAGACCAAAATTTTAATAACAAATATAAGGCAATAGATGAATTTGATGTTCAAAATTTCTTTTAAAAAATGAGATAAGCGAAGAGGCTGACTACAACGAGGAATCCAGGCTAGTACAGATTATAACTATTTACATGTTATTATATCTACGCTCTCTAATTTACAGACACACTTGGTAATTGCAATTTACAACACTTAACACAACAACACAAATTCTTATTATATGCACACTGCAAGCGTTTATTTTGTTTTCATGTTTGTCCTGTGAGGTTGGTATTGAAGATGGTATGGATGTGTGCTGTATTTACGTTTGTCCTGTGAGGTTGGTATTGAAGATAGTATGGGTGTGTACTGTATTTACGTTTGTCCTATGAGGTTGGTATTGAAGATGGTATGGATGTGTGCTGTATTTACTTTCACAATGTTTTCGTCGCTGTAATGTCTATTGTTTTTATTTGTTGTTTTTATTTGATTTTTCTGGTTTTTATTTTCTTGTTTAGTTGTTTTTGTTGTTATTTTTTAGGAAAGTCACATTGTAAACAACGTTATGAAATTATAAATAAGATTAGACGTTAAAGGAAAGAAAACGTTTCACGAGAATTTAACTTCGCGGATTTGTATAATTTTAATGTAGTGTTGTAACGTAATTCTGTTTTTTATCGCAAATGAATTCTCTCAAACGATTATTACTATGTCTCTTCCCTTTAACGAAAGATCTATCTCTTCCCTAATAGAGGCAAAGAGCTAGCTGGGTATTGTTTCGTTTTGAAAGTCAAACTTTATTAACTAACATCACTTATAGATACATAATTGACAATTTTTGTTTTGTTTCGGGATAATGAAACTATAGAATTATAATTATTTTTGTATCATAGAATTTATTTAAAAGGAATTTAATAATTAAGAACGCATTATCACTAATACATCTCGTTTAAAAAAAACCTTGCTTTATTTTCGCTCTGGTTAATTTTTACTTTTTGTCCGCCTCTCGTAAATTTATGGTGCATTTTCATTCTACAACTCGCGACATATTTTTTATATGGATTTACATGGTGACCACAGAGACTGG